>JANVCC010000127.1:2166164-2432304 GCA_025345505.1 Todiramphus chloris collaris | reverse complement strand
GAGGAGAAGAGAGGAGAAGAGAGGAGAAGAGAGGAGAAGAGAGGAGACCACCAGGTATACTGTGTCTTGTTGGCCACAAGTTGACTCCTGGATGCAGATCAATTAAAAACAGACCTCGCATAATAATCTTTTTTCTTCTTCTCTTTCTTTTTTCCTGTGGAAGAAGGGAAGGGAAAGCAGCACCAGCCAAGCTTGTGGCTGTTCTCACTCCCGTGGCTTCCTGAAGCTTTTACTCTGCACCATTTACCCTGCATAAATCAATTGCCAGAATATTAGTGCTTTGCTTCCTTGTTTACTCTGAAAGATTACGTCCCATTAGCAGATTTGTCTTGTAATTGTACTGAAGTGTAAAATGCCAGTGTCCTGACAACGTGAATGGGCAGGATTAACCGCTGCAGACATTTCTGTCCTCTTTTGAAACATTTTGATTGAGCATAACTAATCCAACTGAACTCATAGGATGATGGATGCTTCCAGCCACAGTGGTTTACAAAGTGAAGCAAAGCTGGACTTTGCAAGATAAAGAGGTAACAACAGAAATTGGCTTCTGTTTTCACCGTGTTTTGTTTTGGTTTTTTTCTCCAGATCGCTACCTCTCAGCGGCAAAACACGAACCTCGCTTAGCAACCAACTTTGGGAGAGTGTACTTGGGTCAATTCATTTCCAAAGCACCTTGGAAGCCCACGGGTAACTTTGGTCACCTGCCTGAGCATCAGGTTTGTGGTCAGGGTCTAACCAACCTTCGGCAGCGGCAGAGTGTGGGCTCCAACTGACCTTAGCATAAGCATTCCCCTGTCAGATTTTTTATCATGTGGCTCTTCCAGGCATGTTCTCTCTTCAGGGTCACAGCCCACCATGGAACTGGCAGGAAAAACCTCCAGAAGAGGCAGGACGTGGCTTTTGTACGGCACACTCATCCAGCAGGAAAAAGGTTTTCTTTTCCAGACTGGGTTCTTGAGCCTGCAAAGTATATAGTTGGCTTACTATTTTTATAATGTCATCACCACATCAGCTCAGGGCCAAAGCAGTGATCGAGAGATGAAGCAGAGGGTTTATTGTTCCTGGGATCATGAAAAAGGAGATACTTGTCTAGCAGGTACTGAAGGCTCAGGGTAAGAAGGTGAGAAAAGTCCTGGCTTTGCAGTTGGCCTGAATAATTTTGATGTCTTTTTTTTTCCCTGCTGTTACTTTTAACCCTTTTCTAGAAACAAAGATGAAAGGTTTTCAGAAGCAAAGACAAATAGATGCTTTGCAACTCTTCAGAGCACAGCCTAGACGCTCAGAGTTCACAGAGCTTCAAGCTCACGCTTCGCAGGCATTGTTCTAGTTGACCAGAAATATTTGAGTTCCTTGTCCCTGACCAAAACTAAGTTAGAAATCTTGTAAAAACCCAGTATTATTGTGGTTAGTTCCTCTAACCGATCCTGGAATTACAGAAGCATGAAGCAATGAATAAAAGGAAAAGAAAAAAAAAAAAATCATATGCTATGCGTGGCCACGTGCCTTTGTTTTTGATTCATATTGAAGTGAACATCACTTGGAGTCTCCTTCACTTGAGAAAACAACACCCACAGCTTGCCCTGACTTCTGGGGCTCCTGCAAACTCTGGCATGACGGGGACAAAATGAAATTCTAGCTAAAGAGAGGAAAGAATTTGCTCAGGTTGGATTTTGGAGCGCAGCACCACTATGGAAGGAAGGTCAGCAAGTGCATCACGGGGGAGTCATATTCTGCTTTGTTACATAACTCCTATCTCCGGAATTAAAGCCTAATCCCAAACTCTAGCTTGGAGTCCAAATCAAAAGGGACTCGCTTACATTATCAGTAACACATCCACCCTGTTTTCAAACGGTACAGTAACAGAGGCATAAGCAATAAGGATGTTTTTTTTTTAATCTGAGCCACCACGTAAGGGAAATGAAGCTGCTGGTTCTCCTCTGCTATGAGCCTACAGCAGCTGTCCAGAAAATAAAAGGTTCTTGCCAGCTCTCTGATGAAAACACACAGAGTTTTGTGTGGCATCGGATGCCAAACATGCTGCTGATAGAAGCAGTAAATCCACATCCAAAACCTAAAAATAGTATTGGGATTGTTTTAAATTAAGGTTACGGAATATGGGTTTAATTAGACGCTGCGTGGATTCTGACTAGCAATTATTACATATTTGTTCAGGTTTAAGTACTTTTATAGGATTATTTCTTTTTAATCCTGTTAGAATATTTTTCCTATGGGATGGGGATCATCTCTGTGAGAGGAAGAATGGTCTTGTGGTTAAGCCTGGCCTGAGACTTAGGAGATCCGTGCTCGATTGCTGGCTCTGCCACAGACACCCTGCGCGAGCTTGGGCAAGCCATTTAACACCAGTTCTTCTTAAAATAAAAGCCCAAGACTCATTTAAGCATCTAAAAGACACGGCTGCTGAGAACTGCTGAGCGCTCAGCATTAAACAGAAGAAAGAAAAAAAAAAGAAAGGAGAAGAAGAAGAAAGCTGGCTGCCTATCTAAGAGTTGTCTTCTTTTGGTCCCTTCAGTGCATGCTGAGAATTTCTGAAAATCCATCCCTTCGTGTCTCTGCTCTTCATCTGTGGAGCAGAACTTGCCACAGTGCTGTAGGACACAGAGATTCTGGGAGGGCGAGCAAAGATGCGCACGGGGCGTGCGATGGGGGTGAAGCTACAGCGACGCCACGGTGGCTTTCAGCAGCGGGGGCAAAAGACACAAAAGGCGACTGCTTCTCGCCAAACTGGGTCACCTACTGCTGCAAGCAGCCCGTGGGGAGGAGGTGCTGGGGGGGGATAGTCTTTCTGGGGTCAACACACAGCCTGGGTTTGAATCAGTGGACTGGTGGCACGTGTTTTGGGAGTCACAGGCGTTTGGTCATCGCTCCCTCCAGCAGCCCAGTTTGCAAAGCTCTTCACTGTTATGTCCAATGGTAGGACAAGGGGCAATGGGTGTAAGATGGAGCATAAGAGGTTCCACAGAAACATAAGGAAAGACTTTCTTTCTGTGAGGGTCACAGAGCTCTGGAACAGGCTGCCCAGAGGGGCTGTGGAGTCTCCTTCTCTGGAGACACTGAAAACCCACCTGGTTGTGTTCCTGTGTGACCTGCTCTAGGTGGTCCTGCTCTGGCAGGGGGGTTGGACTCGATGATCTTTCGAGGTCCCTTCCAACTCCTAACATTCTGTGATTCTGTCCAAAATGTTGACTCATCCTGCCTCTCGTTTCATAGAATCATGGAATGGTAGGGGTTGGAAGGGACCTCTGGAGATCATGGAGTCCAACCCCACTACCAGAGCAGGGTCACCCAGGGCAGGTCACACAGGAACAGATCCAGGTGGGTCTTGAAACTCTCCAGAGAAGGAGACTCCACAACCCCTCTGGGCAACCTGAGCCAGGCTCTGGCACTCTCACAGTGAAGAAGTTTTTCCTCATGTTGAGGTGGAACTTCCTGTGTTTCCCCTTTCTGCCATTACCTCTTGTCCTATCCCAGGGCACCAGTAAAAAGAGACTGTCCCCTTCTACTTGACCCCCACCTTTCAGATATGCATAAACATTGATAAGATCCCCTCTCAGGCTTCTCTTCTCCAGGCTAAACAGCCCCAGGGCTCTCAGCCTTTCCTCATAGCAGAGATGTTCCTGTCCCTTTTGCTTTGAATCAAAGGGCAATTGCGGGTGATGTCAGGAGCTCGGAAGGAGCCCCACAAGCCTTCAAGACCTTCGCGGGGTTGAGCAAGGTTTGCACTCGTAGCTGAGCAGCATTTTGCGTGGTATTTCCCAGCTTCTGGCTATCAAACCAACAGATGCTGTCCAGAGCCCTGTCCTGAGAGCTTCCCCAGTTCCACACGTGACCAGGGAGTGAAAACTTTCAGCTGGGACAGCAGCAATTGGTGCAGCCTGGCACCAACTGGTTGAAGTGTGCCAGAGGGCACTCAGAGAAGTCGATGAAACTCAGACATATGAGTATTTGTTTAGTTTTTTAGGACTGGAGAGAACCCAAAAGCTTGCTATACAAAACTTTTTAGAGCAGGTTACTAAAAATGAATGATGAAAAATGTTTTGACCATGACGGTCTCTTTCCACCCCCTAAAAACCAGTGAATGGATTCGTACTCACGTGAGGAATTTAACCTCATCTCTCTGCTTTCATTGATTAAAAACAAAACAAAACAAAAAAAGGTGTGTTTTGACAACACTTCCTGCAGCTGTAAGTGCACAAAGCACACACGGAGCATGAAAGAAAAGCACCATATAACACCCGTCACACGGTAAACACAGAGGTGAGGGAGGTTCAGCGCCGGGACAACACAACTACAGTTGATACAAATGCAGTGAGAACTCCAGGGAAGCACTGGTGGCAGGTAACTAACCACCAGATTATTGTTAAATTAAATCAGGGTAGCGGGGATTAAAATTACAGAGATCAGTAACAGGTAAAAATTCACATGATTCTATTCACGTTCACGCAGCATGAGCAGAGTGATGCGAAAGAAAAAGCTCGTTTTAAGGATGCAGGCAGCACATGGGGAGGCTCTTCCTAGAGTCAGAGAGAAAAAAAAAGTTTTGAATATAGCAAGATTGCAGCTTTGTAAAGTCAGAGATCACGGGGAAAGATTTATGAGGTCAAAACATAATTCTGGTTGAAAGGAGCCCTTTGCTCAAGGCAGCGTGAACTTCAAAGCCAGACCGCGTTGTTCAGAGCCTCATCTCATTGAGTTTTGGCTGTCCTTATGGGTGGGGATTTCAGTTTTGGCTGTCTTTATGGGTGGGGATTTGACATCCTCTCGTGTTCACGTGTTTCCCGTCACGGTGAAATTTTTTTCCTTTGCATCTAACTAGAACTTCCCGTGCTGCAACCCATCTCTGCTGCTGCTTGTCCTTCACCATGCACCTCCGCGTAGGGTCTGGCTCTGCCTTCTCTGCAACCCCTTCCCTGAGCAGCTGAAGATGGCAATTCAAGGTGCCTTCAGCAATTAAAACACAAAGCTCTTCCTGAGCAGCCTTTCAGCTTTTCTTTTCCTCCGCTATCAAGTCACCTATTGCGATCGCCCTGTGCTGCTCACCTGCTTCTTCTCTTCACTATCTGTGGATGAGCAGCTCTGCATTTATTAATAATTTAAAACAAAATAATATTACCAGTGGCTCTGGCAAAGCACCTGATCCCTTAGTTGCTGGGGGCTGGAGAGTGTGCAGAGAAAGGATCACAGTGAATGCATCGACCTGTCCCACGCTGCTGCTAGGACAAGGCACTGGGCTGGGTGAGCCTTTGCTCTGAGCTTACAGGAATATTTTAGGGGGTAGAAACACAACCTGTCTCTTTCTCCATTTGCAAAGCTGCTCCAACAACATATTTGAGCCAGGTGAGAGAAAACCAACTTCTTTCTGTCTGGGCTTGTCCTTCTGCTAGACACAGGGGCTGGTACCACAATATTCCCCACTCCAGTTCTGGTGGCACGGGGACAGTTAGAGAGGGAAGGTCTTTCAGCACCTGTAGGCAGCAGAAAGTTTTTGGTTGTGTTTTGTTGTGTTGGTTGGGGTTTTTTTTTTTCAGTCAGCAGCACATGCCCTGGAATGAGAAGAATGTCCCCGTGTGGATTTCCAGCCGTTGCTGCTGGCCAGTACGGCCGTGTTTTGCTCTGGAGCCTGGCCAGAGTGGAACAGATTTGCAATATATTTCCTGAGTTGCTTACAGCCCTCGGGTGAGTTTCCCTCCAACAGCTGGGTAAGAATCAAAAGATAAAACCAGAGATCTGGTCCTTGTGCCCACCCAAGGAGGGGCTGGGAGTGATACGTACATTGGCACATCCTCAATGTGGGTGATGGATTTTCACTCCCCGGAGCCAGCAACACCTTCAAGGAGGAATTCCTCACCCTTGTGGAAGGGGTTACAATTGACACTGGTCAGATTTCAGTTGTTTGAATGGATTCCCCTCCAGAAAAGCTCATCTAATGCTCACTGCTTCTATCCTTTGAAGCCGCTCCGGTCTAGGATTTTTATTTTTCTCAATGAAAGTTAAACTTAGTTTCATAAGCACAATTCCACAGATGTTGGAGATTTAATTCAGCGTACTGAGAACAATGGAAAACCTGGGTAATATCTGAAAAATTGCCTTCTGCTCTGCTATCAATGTCTTGGAAGCATAGGGCGAGTTTGTCACAGTTACACGCAGTTTCATTATTTCTAAACTTCGTGATTAATAAAATTAATTTCTTTAATGTGCTTTTAGATAAATATTCCGGGGGCCTCAGCTTAAGAAATGTCACATTTTTTCCAACATTTCAGCTGCAGGAATAGAAAGAAAACGGGAATATCCCAGGGCACTCAGCATCCTGCAAGGCTGGAGCTTTAATTAGGATCTTAAAGGGCAGAGGTGGTATTTTATATACTGCTCAGTGCCACATGCGTGGTTGGCACCAAGCTAAATCGCCTGCCTCCAAGCAATCGAACAAGGACAGTGTCAGATCAGAGAGATATAAAAATAAAGAACATGGTGTGAAAGTTCAGTATTGTCAAGGTAGTCCCTAAAGTGGATGACAGCAGAGCCTGGTGTTTCAGACATGAAGATTAACGAGGGCTCTTGGGTTCAGAGGTATGCTGCCCAATGACATCTTCTCCAGAACAACCCCCAACGCCAGTTACTGATAGAGAAAGAGTTGAGGAGAAAAAAGCTATGGATGAGTACAACTGGTGGCATGGAAGATGATTGTTCCTGGCTACGTCCAAAATGCTGTCTGAATTCTTTCATCCATGGTGATCTGAATGAGTACAAATGTATGTGAAATACATAACATTGGTAAAATAAATTTGAAATAGTCATCTGAGCAACCTGCTCTAGTGGGAGGTGTCCCTGCCATTGGCAGGGGGGTTGGAACTGGATGAGCTTTAAGGTCCCTTCCAACCCTGACAATTCTATGCTTCTATCAAGCTCATAGCTGCCCAAATAATGACTCCCTGCTTCTGAGTTAATATTGCTTTTCATCTCTGGCTCTTGGGCCCCGTTAGGCTACTGTGAAAAGAAATGGCACGTGAGAGGAGCTGGAACAGCAGTATCATCACTGGGCACTCCTTCAGTGCCTGTCAACAGAATATTGCCAAGTACTTCACCAACAGGAATTAATTAGTCATACGGTGTGAGGTCAATGTTCTAAGCCTGCTTTTAATAAAGGCGCAGAGAACTTCAGCGATACTCAACAAAACACTTCATCGTGATGGATACGGGCAGGAACTCCTTTCCCAAGTCCCTGTTCTTGCTTTGCCACATCTTTTCTCTCCAGCAGCACCAGCAAAGCCTCTTTGAACTGGTGACACTGTTTAACCACCCTGGGAACAACAATAATGTGCCAGGCGGTCAGCGTCATTCAGTTTGAGGTCTAAAATCTGTACTAACCTCAAACTGAACAAACGTGAGCACGCTTTCTTATTAACCACTTAATAACTGGATCTCCCTTCCTTCTAAAGACACTTAGTTTTGGATGTTTCAACCGCCGCGTAACCCACGATGAGATCTGTTTGCAGGTGGGATTATATTCCCACTGCTCCCACACTTCCCAGTTGCTTCCTGCACAGGACTCTGAACACGATACAGTCTCCAGCAATTAAGCCGCTTGGCTGACAAAGGAAAGGGGCTTGATGGCAGAGACAAAAGCATTTCAGGCTCCCCAGGAGATCATAAATTTAGTCTGTAGTTCCATTGATTCACGGCCTATGAGTTCCCACAGTAAAAACACAAAGCAACATCGAGTTTAGTCTCTGTGGATCCAAAAAAAGAGAGCCTACCAGTAGGCTGGAATATAGAGGAGAAATGCTCTCACCACTGCTCTGCTGGCTGAGATGTTTCAGCAAGAGCTGAAACATCATCCTTCCTGCATCTGAAGAGCAAATCATTACGAATATTTTAAGAAAACAAATTAAAAAAATCTCCAGTGGTTTCTGGAAAAACAGAAGGAAAAACTGCTGAAAGTTGGACTTTTCAAGGCTGCACAATGCAGAGGACAGAGACAGTTTTATTTTCTGTCTTGTTGCAGCTTCTCCCAGACTGAACCTACTGTCACTATTCCTATAAGCTGGAAAACAGGCAACCTGAGTGGGCTTTTTGACAACAGGTTTCATAAAATGCTGGGAGCATCACTATACTGACCGACAATATTTAGCTGGGGATTTCAGCCCTGCCTGATACTCAGGAGAGAGGGAGGACCCCCTTGAAACCTCAAGCACAGAGACGATGCCATGTCCATTCACTTTTCAGTCTCTCGTGTCAACACCTGCCCACCAACACATCACTGATCACCAATCACTTCACCCAAGGCATTAAAACACACCAGTGAAAGGTACGGGTCTTAGTCACGGAACTATAAAGCGTTAGGGGTTGGAAAGGACCTCCAAAGATCATCGAGTCCAAACCCCCCTGCCAGAACAGGACAAAACTAGAGCAGATCACTCAGAAATGCATCCAGACAGGTCTTGAAAGTCTGCAGAGGAGGAGACTCCACAACCTCTCTGGGGATTCTATTCCAGTGCTCTACAGCTCTTGTGGCATAGAAGTTCTTCCTCGTGTTGAGGTGGAACTTCCTGTACTCGAGCTTGAATCCATTGCCCCTCATCCTATCACAATGCACAAGTGAAAAGAGGTTGTCCCTGCCTTCTTGCCACCCAGCCCTCATGTATTTATAGACATGAACTAGATCCCCTCTCAGTCTTCTCCTCTCCAGACTAAAAATCCCTAGGGCTCTCAGCCTTCCCTCGTAAGGCAGGAGGTTCCAGCCCCTTCATCATCCTTGTAGCCTCCGTTGGACTCTCTCCAGTAGATCTCTGTCCCTCTTGAACTGGGGAGCCCAGATCTGGATGCAAAAGGCTTTTGTAGGGGTGCAAAGGCGGGTAGCAAAAACTCAAGAGCAAAGACTAGAGCTTTGCGTAGATTCACACACATAAGGCAGAGATGGGCAACGGGTCTCGGGTGAGCGCTGACTGGAGCCCCAGCAGCATTCCTGGGCTCTTTCAGGAGGACAACCGTTCACCATTTATGTCCATTCTTGTGGTTGCAAGTTAAATCTTTTGTCTGGTGGCTCGCTGCCAGCGCATTCCTGCAACAGGAGTCTTCCTTTGCTTTTGTCCAAGATGTGCACTCATTCTTTTCCACATCAGCAGCGCGTTACACAAACCGGCCTCGAGTGCGATGCGAAAAGAGATGGGATTAGAGGTACCACGCAGTACAAAGCATACCACACGCGCCAGACAAAATCACACGTTCGAGCAATAAGCAGATGGAGACATAGCGAGAGGGCATGAGCGGTGTGGTCATGAACTCAGGAAGGCTCATCTTAGTTATTTGTTCGAGCGCGACCGCAAAAAAACAGGTTGAAGAGAGGTTCTGCACTCTGCAGCTACATCGTACAAATCGTTTCATAAGCTGATTAAGTTCTACCTTAAAAAAATATTTGCCTCGGTGCTCCCTGCTTTTCCAGTGCTTCCACTGGAAGGTAGTTTCAGACTTTTCCTATTCAGGTTACTGGAAGTTATCTGATACCCGACCTAATTATACCCATCGTCATTTTAGTGACATTTGTTCTTCTCCTACAGCTTTCTTTAGCTTAAGCAGCAACCTCTCTTACCTCCAGGTGAATTTATGCAATTCTTACTTCAGTGACATCATTTCAAGGATAAATAGGTGAAGGCCCTTAAATTCAGAAGCACAGAGTGTCTTTGGTTGGAAGAGACCTTCAAGATTATCTGCTCCAACCTTCGACCTAACGCTGCAAGCTCACCACTAAATCATGTCCGTAAGCACCAAGTCCATGCACCATTCAAATGCCTCCAGGGATGGTGACTCCACCACTGCCCTGGGCAGGCCAATTCCAATGTTTGATATGAAGAAATGAAGAAATATTTCCTACTATCCAGCCTAAACCTCCCCTAGTGCAGCCTGCAGCCATTCTCTCTGGTCGTGTCACACGTCACCAGGGAGAAGAGGCTGTCCCCCTCCTTGCTCCAACTTCCTTTCAGGTAGTTGTGTGGCCTCACCAGTGATGAGTATAGGGGGACAATCATCTCCCTGTTCCTGTGGCCACAGTGTTTCCAATACAAGCCAGGATGCCATCGTCTTCTTGGCCACCTCCACACACTGCTGACTCATATTCAGTCAACTATCGATCAATACCCCCAGGTCCTTTTCCAACTTCCAGCTTTCCAACCACACATCCCCAAGTCTGTAGGTTGCCATGGGGTTACAACCCAAGTGCAGGATCTGGCACTTGGCCTCGTTGAACCCCATGCTATTAACCTTGGCCCGCTGACCTAACCTGTCCAAGTCTAGCTGTAAAGCTTCCCTACCCTCTAGCAGATGGACACACACACCTAGCTTGGGTGTGCAAATTTTCTGAGGCTACACTCAATCCCCTCATACAGATCATTAATAAAGATATTAAAGAGAAGAGGCCCCAGTATGGAACGCTGGGGAACACCACTCGTGACCGGCCACCAGCCAGATTCAGCTCCATTCGCTACCACTCTTTTGGCCCGGACATCCAGCCAGTTTTTTATCCAGTGCAGAGTGTATTTATCCGAGCCCTGCACCATCAGTTTCTGGAGAATGCTGTAGGAGACAGTGTCAAAGGCTTTACTGAAGTCCAGGTGGACAATGTCCACAGCTCTTCCCTCATCCGCTCTAGGCAGGGGATGTTGTTGTAGAGGGAGATCAGGTTAGCCAGGCAGGACCTGCCTTTCGTAAACCCACGCTTTCCTCTCCTAAGAGAGGTCCTCCCATGAGAGACACCCTACTGTTAATAGAACATCTCTGCTCTGGTTTGAATTTATTGTCCTCGTATATGGATAACAGGGAGTATAGAGCCTTCCTAATCTCACCACTTACCGAGACACTGCCACCTCTGAGAGGTCTCTGCACACACTCTAGGAAGGATTTGAGTCTTTCACGGATAATTCACGTGGCTGCAACATAATCACCTTGCAACTAACTCAGATCTTTGTGCTCAGTTCCTGCTAATGAGGTGTCTGCTCGCATCACCACCCAAGAATTTCCACCCAAGGCGAATGCTTAGTTCACGTCCCCCTGGCAAAGCAGCTTGAGAAATGAAATAAAGCTGATTGATGGTGATACACTGCCCTCCTGAAAAACATCCAATTACTCTAGGAAAACATACAATTTCAGCTGCACTCACCCCCTGAAAAGCAGACAGCTTCTAGTGTGGAAGGCTGAATCTATTAAACACAACTACCAGTCACATCTGACAAGAAGGAAAGCACCTTCTCTAATGGAAAGAGGAATTTTGGGAGGCAGAAGATAATGAGGGTTGCTCAGTGCACCAATATCTTATATTGTATAGTCTTATGAAACACACCATGGGATCTTTACTGATGTGCTGCTTCATAAGTAAGGAGAACCTTTTTAACGAGGCAACTGAAGGATGCCAGATGCTATTGCACAGAGCTCCCTAACTTCAAGAGAGCGTTGGGCCCGATTCGAAGGAAGTAGTGCCACCTACTGAATCACCACCACCACTCCCTACCACAGCTAGGTTTTAATGCCTCTCATTTGGGTGAAGTCCACTGTCTCCCAGACAATGCACTTCCCAAGTGTAGCAGGGGGGCGGGACTAGATGTCTCATTCTGATGATGTAGAAATGGTGGAAGAACTTGCTCTTTGGTGGTACCTTCAGAATGAAGGTGCCCATCGTTTCCATATGAAAAGAGGTAGAGGAAGCTGGACCAAGAGGGCAATGTAACTCTATTGCTTCCTTAAGAGTGGACACACTTCAAGACAATGATCTCCAAACCCATGGAAGTGCCTATCAAACTGGAAGTCCTGAAAATAGTCCTGAAAATCTCCTTCAATCTAATTTTTTTTTCCCCTACTCCCCCAAATAAGTCAGTCACCCATCCGTCAGTGCTCACTACAGCTGATCTTACTGAGAGGTCCAGCTCTAAGGACAGTAAGTCATCATGAAGATTTTGCTTTCCAGGAGAAACTGGGGACACTGTATCTCTTTCCTCTTGCCGCTCTTTTGATGATGTACAAAAGCAGTCTACAACTTCTTTAATAGACCACATCATTCTGTCATTCTTCTACCTTAAAAATACCAGAATTGTCTTGTCTTTCTGGTTTTGTTGCAGGCATTTCTTGAGAAATGCTTAAACCTCATTTTCTGAGCTGATTAACTGACAATTAACACCAAATTACTTTATACATTTGTAAAGACTAATTCAGCCAGCCACAAGTATTTGTTTCAGGATACCATAATTTGTTCAGAATGAAGTAAAATATCTAATCTAGCTATTCTTGGGGTTGATTAAGAGGTAGCAGCTCATCACTGCTGAAGATGTAGTGGTTAGAGCTGGTTTGAGTATTTTTGGAAGTCGTTCTTTTTCCACAGAACCCAGAAACTGTTTCATCTGATGTATCTTGGCCATGTCGAGCCTTTGGTAAATCAAAGGCTGGTTTCTAATGGAACCATGCCTGGATTCATGATGGGCTTCTGGGGATCTGAGGGCTTCCAGCACTGGCGATTCCCAGGCAGCCTCTGCTGCCAAGCTCATCCCAGTGTGGCAATCTGAAAGCCCTAGGAACATGGTGGGGGGGGTAGAGAACCAGAGGAAAAAAAATACAGAAAAGACACAGAATTTTAAACAATCATCATAAAATTGAGCTCAAATATCAGTTTTCTGATCCAATAACATCCCTGACATTGTCAGTGTATTTGTTCTCAAGCCATTCATTGTCTCCTGTAGGCACAGGCTGCCAAACCAATGACAAGCAGCTCCTTGGACAGAGCTGATGGGTGGACATGGTTGGGTCCAAGTTGAGAAGGTGCCATGGGCCCAGTTGAGGTCCCCAGGGAGGGCATGGAAGGTGAGCCCTATGCTATCATTCCAACAGCTGCCTCCACTGAGGCACAGGGTTGCCCTCAGGAACAGATTAGGGCTTCCACAAAAGTTCTGCAAGGCTTTGCTAGACCAAATGGTTCTGCTCATTCCAGAAGTACAGGTTGTAGGCTTTTATCTTTCCTTAGACAGAAACAGTGAAACCCTGTGAGCATTTCCACCTCTGAGAACTTGCATTTTAAGCATCAGGAATTGGTCAACATTTGCCACTGTCCAGTGTCCCACAAAACTAATAGCAGTGTATCGGTATCATCACCACGTGTTGACCTGTCCAGCAGCTCTGGGCAGGTTGCTCACCTGCCACCCCAGAAACACTGGGACCTCTACACGAGTCGCAACACGTTCCTTGTAGAGATAAATCACCCACTGCTCCTCAGAAGATAGAGAGTACTTGACAAATGCCATTTACCGCTGAAACAGGAACAACCTCACAATATAGGAAAGGAGAAGGAGAGGAGAAGGAAAGGAGAAGGAGAGGGAAAGGAAGAATGAACCAACCACACATTGATCCCCCTAAATTGGGAGGATTCTTGCTTGGAGATGTGGTGTTGCTGCTCGGATGCTGCGCAGCTCTACAGAGCGCTAACAGAAAAGGGATATTTAGCATCAAATTCACCCCATTCCTCATCAGTTTACTATTTCCACAGGCACAGTGTGGGCTGGTGGAAACCAATATTCAGCAATGCTGGATGAAGGAATCTCACGGAAAACTCTTGGTAAGATTGCTTTGTTTGTCCTGGGACTGGTACTGCTGCCCTCCAGAACAAACCAGGGGCTGGGAGTAGCGATGGCATCGCTGTGTTCCCCGAGCAACCTTGGCTTGTAGGAACCTGAACGTTTACTCCAGGTGGCTTCTTTAACCCACCCACCCTGGCACCAACTCTCATGCTCAGGCTGTATGTGTCCAGGCACTGCAATAACGGGGGCAGAAGTCCACCAGTGACCTCCTGGATTTTATGAGTTTCAACACAAACCTTTGCTCTTCAGCATTAGGTGGCTCTATTTTTTTTTTTTTAATAGTTTGATTTTCCAAGCTGTTTTCACTCCCTCCTTTTCCCCCTTTCTCTGCTGCTTTTTCTTTTTTAGTCATTCCACGGGGCTAGCTCTGCTGCCCCAGCGGTGGCAGAACAGACAGAATTAAATAGCAAGAAAAAACGTAAAACTTTCCAGCCCATGTTGAGCGGATTTGGGCAGAAAGTCAGTACAGCAAAGTCAGATGCAGGCACCAGGATAAGCTATATTCCTGTAAGTTGCTCAGATTTCGATGAAGAAGATGGTTTCTGTGTGAGGAAACAATTAGAAAATAGTATCTTGGTCTCATCTTCCAGACCTTCATACCTCTGCGATTCAACTGTATACACAACTGTATTCATTCGCATTCTTATCTCCACTGTGATTTACACTATCTCATGAAAGCGCTGCCTTGTAAAAGTTTTTCAGGCTATAGGTCTAGAATACATTTATTTTTGGATGGTTTGACAAGAGGAAAAGAAGCTTAAAGTATTTGCAAAGATATGTTTGACTATCTGGGCTTTGCATTCCTTCCTCCTGGAACGAAGAGTCTACCAAAGAAACTGCCAGAATACGGACGTAACAGGCTGCCAGCTAATGTGAAAGGGAGGAGATGGAGGTAGGAGATACGGGAGAGAAAAAGCACCATTTGGCAAAATTCCTTGTGTAAGAAGAGAAAACGAGAAGGTACAAATATACATAGCAAGACAAAAAAGCACATGCTAGTCACTCATTTCATTCCGAAGAGAGCGAAACGTCCCGTGAAGCGCGGAGACGTAACACGCTTAGATTAACAGGCAGCGTTTCTGTTCTCCAAGCCTAAGGGCAAAAACTACTTCAATATTTTATTCTTCCTCTATATTTTGGGTGCGAGACTCATTTTGCATTCGTTTACAACGTGTAAAATCCGCCCACTTCTACCAACATAAGGTACCGTAGGAGGGAAAGAATTCAAGAAAAGGAATGTTCTTTCTCTCTAACAGGGTCCCCTGAAAGGAGGAGTCCAGATACAGCAGTGAAATGCTGGTCAGTAGTAGTAAAACATGTTGAACTAGGGCTGTGGAGACTGGCCAGGGCAGAACTGGCAACGGAATATTTCGTTTGGGAGAGGTCGTGATAAATTACCAGTAAAGTGAGGGGTCATCCCTGCTAGACAAGACAATTAGGGATTTGGCCCACTGAGGACTGTGAGAGTTAGTAATTTATCCTACTCCTTGGTCTGCTGTAAGGAAAAAAAAAAATCAAATCCCTGCTGTCCTTTTCCCCCAGGAAGAATAAGGCAGAATCTCGAGGACTTGTTGCAAGCCACAACCCAGAAAGGATGCTGGGTTTTTTTTCCCCCTATCAATAAATTTGCTGTCTGTCGCAGTGCAGTTTTCCATCTTTTTTTTTTTTCTCTTCATAAACAGAAGTTAGGTTTTCTTTTTTTTTTCCTGATACCAACACTGCATATACAGCTGGATCTATAATTCATGAGAATGAAAACACTGGCATTACAAAGAAAACCTGTCGTAAATTAAGCTATTAGGCTTTTAAACGAGCACTGATGGCAGTGTGGGGATGCAGAACACTTCTTGCAATGCTAAATATAGGGATAATGCTAAAAGGTTTTCATCAATACCTGTAAAGAACAAAATACTGAAAGTACTTTGAGCTCCAATCTTTGTTCTCTGTAAATTGTATTTAATAGTTTCCTTTGATTTTGTTTGGGTTGTGGGGGGTGTTTTTTTTCCTGGGGTTTTTTTTTTTTTTGGTGGAAGTTTCTCTACCCTTAGAAATCAAGTCTGCTTCTCTCATTCAGCCACATTTTGAAACTTGGACCTTTTTCCCCCTCCACTTCTCCCCCAGCAGCATCACTACGGGGGGACAACTTCAAACAGAGGGTGAAAGGAAGGGGCTGAGGCCGTTTCACAGATGCTCCTGGAGATCCCTCATCGTACAAACAAGCTGTTTACAAGGAAGTTTCTCTTCCTTGGAGCGGCAGAGGTGGTGCCAACGGGGCCAAGAGGACACCACTCTCCTACAAACTGCCCATCTGCTGTGATCTAAACTCGCTTTTGATATGTTTACAGGTGTCTCAACACACAAACCAAGTTCTGAACCCATCCGACCCAACGCCGTCACCGCTGGCCTCGCTGCAAACGGGGCTCGTGGCTGATAACTTTACAGGGACCCCCTAACACTTGTTCCTAGCTGATCAGGAAGGGAACATCATCCACCTCCTTAAACCGGACTCACAAAAGATGAGGATCTTAGGGCACAAAAAGGAATCGGGAGAAGATACTGTAAGATGAAACACGAAAGCAAAATAAAGCTGCAGCTTCAGCTGGTGTAAATCACTTGGAGCCCTGCCTGAGGTTTTCTATTTGAAGCTAAACACGATAGTTTTCTGTGGGAGTTGAAAAATACAAAAGTTCTCCTGGGATATTGTAAACATAATTCATGTTCGCTCAGGCAACCACTGACATCACTTCCGCCGCGCCGAGAGGCCAAGGCACTGAATGTGCCGGGGCTTTGTTTAAAAATAGCAGCTTCATAAATCTGCCCGTTCCTTTAATTAGGCAACCCTGATGACAGGATTAAGATTGAATGCTTTCATTTCAGATCGGTTAATGAAGTGCTCTCTAATATGTTGGGTTTTTTTTTTTTATGCCGCGTACAATGGGCTGCCCTCAGAAGGAATCTTACCTGCCAAGACGGGGCGGCTATTAATTGCTTCAGGTACAGCCAGCCTGGGAAAGCTTCCTTAGCGAAAGGTTAAAAGGGAAGATGATGTAGACATCTGATTATCTCCTCTTGTGTTTGTAGACCACGAACACTTTGCGGACAGATGAGACGGCGCAGCTCTGCTCATTTGCTGGTTGGGTTTTTTTTGGGTTGGTTTCATTTTTTGATTAGTTATTTAACAGACTAAACATTCAATCAAGATCAAAGAACATTTTCACGTTGTGTTTTTTCTCCCCTGTCGAGCTTCTACTGAAATATTATTAATTGGGGGGGGGGGAACCAAAACAACAAAAGTCCAAACAAACCCCCAAAGAACAAAGTCATCCACAAAAGCTGACCTTCTATTCTGCAAGCCAAGCTCCCCCTGATGAAAGTGATGAATCTGGTGCATCTGGGGAAGCCTGGGAGGGACCAGCTAGCTGCAAGCACCTTTCCACGCTGCCAACTATGCTCAAACCACCCATAGGGACTTCGAGAAACTTAATTGCCCATTCCTGCTAGACTGGTGTCCGGGGGATTGCAAGTGCCAAGCGATTTCTCTGCTATGTAGGAGATACAAGTTACCTAATAGCCAAGCTGTCAACGCTGTCCTATAGGAGATTAGTGGTTACCGGTGTGGCCAAACAGATTACTAAGAATGTGCTTAAATTCTATTTGTTATATTCAGTTGACTGCTTTGCTGAACCCCGCGGGAGTATTTATCATTTGTGTGTTGATAGCGTTCAAACCCACTCTGAAAACAGGGGGGGAACTGCGCTTCGCTCCGACCGACGAAGGGAAAAGTCGAGGTGCTCGGAGGAAATAACAACGGGCAAAAGGGAAGAGGAGGGAAAATGGTTTTTCCTGCTCCTGTGCAAATGCCTGCAGTGGCCAGCCTCTGAACAGCTGGTCTCCCAGGGTGTTTTCTCACATTGTGCCAATACCTGACTGGAATAAACAACTTTATCTAGATCCTCGTTTCTTACCATCGGAGGCCGATAAGAAAACTTATTCCTATCAGCGTGAGATTCGAGGAGAGGGAAGAAAGATTTATGCCTCTTTGAAAGCAGCCTCCACCCTGCCTAATTGTTCAGCGCTGTGCAGAAACGTGCAGTTCAATGGTGCGGATTTTCATTTTCCAGGAGGCTGAGGATCACATCATCAGTGCTGCTCTTGCCACCCACCAGGCAGTCAGCGTAGAGCTCCAGTTTGTTTGCACATGGAAATGACAGCGTGCTTCCCCTCTGCAATTTACTGTAATGCTGATAGGTTGTGCTTCTACAGCTCCCTTCCTTCCCCGGGCTCTGACTGCTTGGAAAAACTGAATAGATTGAGTACTGAGCCCATAAAGAGCTCCAGAGGTGAGAATAATTTATACTGTGGGGGGGCCAGCCAGGGCACGTTACTATTTTGATGGCATTTTGAGACCTTTCCAGCCCTGTTCGTTGCCACCTGTTCAGAATCAGTCCCCAACCAGTTGTTGGGATTGAGCTGGATGGGATTCAGACCCGAGATCCACGCTCAGAGCCTAAGACTTGCTCTTCTCCTTCTCGGGGACCATTTCTTGGATCTGTTTTGGGCAGCTTGCCTGGCACAACTGAAACGGCTACAGGGGCTGACACGAGGTGGAAAGGGAAAGGATCAAGTAGGATAGGAAGGACAGGTTTAAAACGTTCCCCTGAAGACGTAGGAAAATGGAAGTAGCTCCATAGGTGAAGCCACCTTGGCACCTATAGAACTGGAGCCCAGCTATTCTTTCTATCCTCGTTTTCCACCCTTTGAATCTCCTTCAGTCAGAGCTACCCCCCAAACTTAACCTTTTATTTGCAAGCCCCTTGTACCCTCAGCTGTTTAAACAGATCTACTGCCTCAGATGGGGAATTATATTTGGAAAATTATCTATTTTCAGCATTTACAAGAGCATTCGAGCTGTCGAAAGTCTCTTGTCATATATTCAGCTTCATAAAAATTCTTCCCTGTAGGTGTGCAGGTTCTTTGTAAGAGTTGGGGAGCTGAGCTCAAGTTTTACTTACAGTAGGCTCATTGTGCAAGCTTAGAGCATCTCCCACTGCTGCTTAAAAGAAAAATCCACACTTAACAGCACTGCATAATAATAATAATTATTATTATTATCTTGCATCCAATGCAAGCCTGAGTGTAAGAAATCCATTTTTATTTTCATTTTTGAGCGCCCTTTAGGATGCCTTTTTGATCCCTGAATCTGGATGAGAGGCATTTCTACTTTTTACATCTTTTTTTGCCCACCCACCCCCCAAATGACAGCACCCACATGGGATCACGTATGTGCAGACACACTCAAAGAGTCTGGTGCAAGGCATTTTCTGTGCCCAGTAAAACTGGGTGTTTCTTTATATACAGGCTCTGAGGGCAAGACCAGTGAACCGGTGAGATTCCCTGTAGTAACCCAACCTCTTGCCTATAAAACCAGTTAGATCTGGGGGTTCCAGCTTGAACAAAAGCCGATTTGAGCAGTTTCTAAGTTCAAGTGAAGTGCATTAGGGAGCTCTCAGTAAAGTTCAGCGTGACTGATGGTCTCTGCTACGGAGAGGGACAAGAAACAGAGTTTAAAAGGTTTTCCCATCACAAGCTTTCTCCTTTTATCACTCCCAAGACAGAAGATGTGAGATGCCCTGAACTGTGCCTGGCTAAGAACAAGCTCATTAACCTTTCACACTTGTGAATGCCGAGTCTCCATCAAAAGTGTCGACTGCCTGCAATAGGGGAACACATCACAAAATAATCACACAGCTATTTATTTTAAGCACTCCCGTTACTTTGGCCAAACCCAGCACTCTGAACAAGAAGCTGTCTCTTGAGCGTGTCTGAACAGGAGATTAATTTCTACAAGAGCTCTATTTAACATGATAGCAGAAAGAAAATAGCTACTCTAAGGGGATGTGGTATCTAAGTGTTTTGACATGCCCCTCTGTCTCTTCAAGCCCTCACCCTATATCCATTTCTGTGATACCTGAACACCTTTTGACCTTCTAAAAGATGAAAAATCATTCTTTTCTGGCTTGTTTGGGTTTTTTTTTTTGAAATGTTAATTAAAAAGCCTTCTCAGTGCATGTCAAAAAATCACCTACTAAGCAAGGGCCAGTAGATACTAGTTGGCAGCATTCCTTCAAAATGTTTTCCCAAAGAGTTGGGATGGTTTCCACTGTCAGTGGCTGTCTCAATATAAACCTGTGTTTGGAGGAAGAAAAACCTTCTCAAACTCTTTGCAAGAACGTGGATACATAGAACCATGTTGAGGTCTAAGACTGCAGGGTGTCAGCTGGGCTATCTTCTCCCTCTTGGCACTTCTAGACTATTTAGGAGTGGAATTCACAAGAATTAAATCACAGTCCCATGACCTCAAATGATTAGAGAAACTCTTCAATTCAAGCAGAGGCACAAATCATGCCAGGACTCAAACAATGGCTCCTTTGGAAGGCTAGTCTTCGAAAGGATTATGTATGACTTCCCAGGCTTAGTCCAAGGGACTGTCACAGCTCTGGATTTCTGCTTCCCCTCTTTGTTTCCAAGCTCCTTTCTTGTAACTCCCACCCATGCTCCATACGCTCCCCCCCTCTCCTCTGCTGACCTCCTCACTTCACCAGAAAGAGGAATCTCAAGGTATCCAGCTCTCATGGAGCTCCACAAAGTACATAAGCACCTCTGAGGAACTAATCTAAGACAAAGGAGTTTCCAAAGAACAATTTTTTCTTGGATTTCTTTAGGCAAAGTGTGGCTGCTGACAAGCTGCTAGCAGAGGGATTTTCTCAGGGTCTTACAATATTTGGTGAGAGTCCTGCCTTTCTCACCAGTGTTATGAGAAACAGTAGGATGGGTTTGTAAGCTGGACCAACACCTGGTGTTTTGCTGAGTTCTGTTTATGGTACATTGGAAAAATATTTTGAAATAGGTGTTGTAGGACTTTAGCCACTCACCCTAGGGGATGGGTGATCACTGACCCATCGCCCTATGGGGCTAGGGGATAGAAAACACAGTTAGAAATTAATACAGTGGCTTCTTCTTCTTCTTCCTCGCCTGGCTCTCTCTTTACTGATTTTGTGTTGCTCCCGGTATAAACAGCGACAGCAAAGTGCTAAAGTTCATTTTCCTTTACCCCAGGGACAGTAACTTTAAGAATAATTTCAGGCTCAAAGGCTGCCAGTGCAAGCTTTCCTTCTCTCTCACCTGCCATCCCTTCCCTCTCTGACTAATGTCTGCATGAAGTGGTTTCTCTCACAACTCCAGTCCCAGCGTGTTTGCTGGTGTAGTTTTGGCTATGGTGGTCCCTGTGATGCTGCCTCACCTGCACCCATCTGCTCCTCGGTGCCGTTTGGAGCTGCGAGCAGGTACCACAAAACTGCAGCAACCCCCCCTCTGCCCTCCCGGGAGCGTGGGCACAGAGCTGGTGGATGGGATGCTCACCAACTGCAATCTGCTGGGCAGCCCGTTCATAGCAGAACTGGGTGAATGTTCTAATTGGGAACATTCTAAATTGGGACTTTTAAATCATCGTTGGGTTGGTTTGGTTTTTTTTTTTCCAAAATACCTTCGTTAACAAAATATTTCCCAATATTTACAGTGGCTGTATCTAAAGGAACTGGGAGAATGTTCCAAACTGTGAGTTTTAAATCACTGTTGGGTTTTTTTTTTTAAATACCTTCATTAACAAAATACTTCCCAATATTTACAGTGGCCATACCCAAAGGACACAACGGGGAATGCCGCAATAATTTTTTTTTCTTTTTTTTTTTTTCCTATCAATTTCTATTCCACATGTAATCTCTTCATTCTCATCTATTACAATGCTAGTAAAAGTATTGTATATATATATAAATATATATATTTATATGTATATATATGTAAATGTATATATATAAAAAAATAATAGATAGGTAGTAACTAATCTGAATCTACCGTGCAGTCAGTAATATAAATTAAGGAAAACACAACACCTTTTTGCTGCAAGAGCACTGGCCTCCTTCTCTTTTCCTTTCCAGGTGAGTCAGAGGCTTTGATCTGGATGGAAGGGACAGAAAAGAACTCACCCTGTAAGCCTTAAATGAATTCCAGTTGAAATCCTCGTGGATTTGCCCTAGGAAACAGCCTGAACTGGATGTCACTGTTATCACCAATTGTAAACTGATCCTAAAGTCCCAAGGCAGTGGATTATACCGAGCCAGGCGTTCAGAGAAAGCTCAAAACCAAAAGGAACAATCTCAAATAAAAAAAAAGAATGTGACAAACTGCTGCTTTCCAGCCCCCACTGCTCTTCCCAGTCCTCTAATGTGCAGCACTACAGACTTTCCATTTGATTTGGGGGGGTTTTTTTGGGTACTTCTGCAACAAATATTAAGATAAACACTTGGATTGACCCCTGGAAATATTCCTTTTTAGTGAAGTTTATTAGGCAGTCATTTCCAGAGGGCAATATCACAGGGAACAATCCAGCATTGTCAGTGGGAAGGGTAAAGCAGGTGACCTGCTTGGTGTTTTACAGCTCTGGGGAGTTTCCTTCTTTGGTTTTTAGCTGTCCTATCACAAGTCTTCCTATGAATCACACACTAAATGCTCACTGTGAGGCCCTTTACACAGAAAAGTTACTTGGCAAAGGAAAACCAGTTGCCTACCACCCACTTCAGCTATTTATAACTAATGAGAACACAAGGCATCCACATTAATTAACGGCTACTGAAGAGCATGGTAAACGGCACCATAACCTGCTGAGGAGAGAAAGGAGCTGCTCTGTTGACATGTCACTTAACTCAGAAACTAGTATCGTGCTCCTTATTTTCAGGTAATTAATTTCTGAGAAGAAAAGGGAAGGTTTTTTTATACCCAGACATTTTTTATTATCGGGTTTATATTAAAGTGTGTGCAAACACACATGGCTTTTTAGTGATTTTTACCAACTATCTTTCTGGAACTGCCAGGTTGCTATCCAAAAAATAAAAAAGAGAAGGAATGAAGGTGGAAATATGAGAAAAATAAAACAACACACGCCTTGGATGCTTCAAGAAACCGGTGAAGGTTAAGGGCTAATGGCCACTAAATTCAGTGGCAGGATAGGAAATGCCACAGCCCCAGGATTTTTGGTAACAGGCTGTGTGGGAAAGGACAACAAGGACAACTTTCTCACCCTACATTAGGGTGATATTCCTTCCAGGTCCACCACTAAGGCTATGAAGTTAAAAACAGGTGAAATTTTTGGTGTGAGAATTAATTTGTGGTCCTAAAACCTCATTCCACTGTACCTGTGTTTTTGGCTGAATGGAAGCAGATTGGGTTTGGGTTTATGCCTTTCAGGTCCCACTCTGTCAAACAAGCAGAAGGTTGTAGGTGAATTTAAACTGGGATTTCTTTCCCTGCCTTTTCATTTCCCTCCCAGTCTTGAGGTGAAGGACGTGCAAAACCTGAAAGGCAGAGATGTTTCTGAAGTTCGTGCTGGGTGTTATCTTACCCAAGAGACAAACCAACAAACACCAGCAGAGGTAAAAGGTCTGCAGTGGTCAGCTGGACCCTCAGCAATTCACACAGCTATTTATTGCAGGACCTGGAGGAGCTGGGCCAACCGCTCTCGCTTGGGGTCAATGCAGAAACAGGATCCCTCAGATAGATATAGGATAAAAAATGATTTGGGTGGGATGGGAGAAGGTGAGAAGAGAGTGTGCAAGGTGTTTGTAATACAGCCTGGGAGGTAAAGCCTTCTGGAAACTCAGAGTGATCCAAAACTGGAGTAAAAATAGAAGATGGGAGATCCTCGGCTCACGTTTCCTGGGGGGGGGAATCAATCCAAGCACTGGAGAGATGGAGGCAGCAGGGTAGGGAGTGAGCACAGGGCTCTGATTTCTACAAAGCCAGCTCAGGTTTCATTGCTGTCCCAGTGCTCTCAGCGGGAATGCTCAGCTTAGGGTGAACGCTGCGGAAAGTCCCAGCTGAATTTCCATGGTGGCTTCTCTTCGACCCCAGCTTCTGTACATAAGCCTGTCTCATGAACAGCCTTGTCTACTGGATTTGAGACAGGAGGGTAAATGTATCTGGGCTGGAAGGTGGCTCTAAAGTTATAATTAAATAGAACTTAAACTGTATGGTGTAGAGATGGTCCTTGTGTTTTCAGGGTGAGCAATCGGGGGAAGGTGCATGGCCAGGGGCATCGTGTAAAGCATTCATCAAAAGGTAAGATATGCCTTAAAACAGCAGATCTACCCCTAAAACTGATAGCGTACATGAAGAACAAAGGAATTACTTCTACCTGTTGCAATTCCTATGAAGAATAAGGACAGCCTGCTGCTAGGTGTGCGTGCAGAAGGCCTCCACCCAGGGGCCACACTCTGCCCAGCTCTTCTGACGCGCTTCCCTTCGCCTCCTCCGACCGCTGCGGCTTTTGGCAGAGATGCATCCGCGGGAGGACTGACTGGAAGTTGGATGAAGTTGGGCAAGAAAAGCCAAGGAAAGCCTGTGCCAGCAGAAGGTGTGCAGGCTGCACCAGAGCCGAGCACTGGCTGTGTTGCCCCACTTGCTTTCCACGCACAGAGCATCTTGCAAGGACTGTAACAAGTCAAGGCAACGCATAGTCAGCGTATAGCTGGAGTTTCCAAATACCAGATGTCACATTACATCATTTCATAGCCAGTAATGTTCTCTCATGTTATGCAACGTTATGAGTGGTAGTCTTGTTATTTCAGAAGCTGGCAAGCTGAAAGCTCTGAATTTTTAGAGGTTTGTATTTTTGTTTTGGTTTTGTAGTCATTGTTTTTGCAACCGGATTGGGTTTCCTTTTTATTTACCTACAACATCGTAACCTCCTTCCCCTGAAGAGTGGATATAAGTGGTTCCAAAGCTGCGAGTCACATTTTTATCGGGTACCAGGCGAGGTAAGTGGTAAATAACTGCCTTGATAAGTGGTTGATGGGAAGAGCAGCACCAGTATTTTTCACTCACAGAATCACACGCTCTTTCTGCTCACGGTCGAGTTTGCTCTGAAATAGTTTTTCCCAGACATACAACACATCATGTTCCCTCACTGATAACAAACCAGTTTCTGCAAGCAACCTGCCTCCCCGCTGCTTGGGGATGACGGGCTAAGCCACCAGATGAGCAAAGAAAACACAGACTGGGTGAAATTGCAAGTTCAGACCAGGGAAGAAATCAAGCAACTGGCTTGTGGTCACATCCAGCTCCAGCTGAAGTCACCGGGACTATGTCCACATAGCAAGACAGAAAGTCTACGTCGGGGTGCTGAGCACTGATCAACAGTGGTACTCAGCTGACAGTACTGGACGTGCCTCGGGCACAAAAGGTGGTGGTTCTTCCCTAACTGGGGCCACCTACGTTTGAAACGTCTCCAGTCTTCTAGACTCCTTTTAGAGTCCCCAAAGATAAACAGGCCCTTCCAATTTCCCCCTGACCTGACTTCCATCAGCTGCCTTAGGGACAGATGACAAAACGAGCCCTACCCAAGAACATCATAAGAATAAACTTTAGGATGGGCTTTGATGTGTGAGTGGATACAGGGCAGCTAACGAGAACCATTCCACTGACCCCAACACCAAGCTGAATTCACATCTTTTACCCCAAACCTCTAAGATACTTTGGGGAGCAGTTTCATACACAACAACTGCAATCACAAGATTTTTGTCCGATAGGTACAAGCGCCTCAGCTCTGCAGTTTTCCTCCAGTTGCAGCAAAAGTATCTGAGTTTTCCAGTGAGCAAAATATGGTATGAAAATGTGTGGAGCCTCTCCCTCCTGGGGGAAAGGATTCAGGGAGCGGCTGAATCTCTACACCCGCAGCCTCTGCTGAGTTTCAGAGCACTGCAGCATTTGCTGGTGCCAGATAATTCCAAGATGTGGGCTCTGAGGAATGAGTAATTCCAATTGCTTCATCTATCTGCTGAATGCACTGTTTTAAATAAAATGATGTGTGCGTAGTAATGAGGGGGGGGAAGCAGGAACCTTGGTTTCCTTTTGCTTTTAAGGTCAAAGATAGAATCATGTGCTAACTGCTGTGCCAAGCTCTTGCCTTTTAAACGTACCCAGAATTATGACCTTTCAATTGTAGTCTAAATACTGGGTTCAGTTATAGGATCATCTTAGTGCCCTCTGTGTGATTTATAAAGTCACATGGCAGGGAGTAGTAAAAGGGATTTACAGCAGATTGTAGGTCAAAAGGGTTAGGGCACACTGGAAATATTCAAAACAGAAGTAAATTTAGCATAAATGAGTGTACTAGATATTGAGTGGGTGCCAAAGCATGTATGGGATTTAAGCCATTGTTTTCTATGGTCCTGAGCCAAACTACGATGTATAATGGTCCCAGGTTGGTGGATTTATGAGTGAATGGTTAAAAAAATAGTAATCAAAGCTATTAAAAAGGAGAAAGAAGCTGAACGTCCTTGCTCCGATAAACATGAAAATCAATCCAAGCCTAGATCTCAAAGGGAAAGAGAAATCTTTCCACAGGTAAATTTATACACTTCAGAGTCTTCCTATAGAGCTAGTCACACTTTGTCTTCTACTCAGAAAAATCCAAATCTCTCTCTCACCGCTGCATACTTGGGCTGCACTTAGCCTCTTAGTTTCATCCCGCAACATCAGCAGTTTATCCAATTCTTTGCAAAGCAAAACTGCCCAGAGCACACAGGGTCCAGCCCTGAAATGTTTCACTAATCGAGAAGATAGCTTAATTATGAGATTCTGATAAGAAACCGAAGGCAAGCATTTGCCGTGTTCTTCACGTCACCTGCTTCCCCTCCCTTGCCCCCTTGGATGAAACAGTTAAAAGAGAAACAAAAGCACGGCCAAAAAAGATAAAGCAAAACCTCAGTGAATGTGGCATCTTGTGTATTTTCGAAATTCCTTGCTGTCAGCAAGGAAAGAAGAAAAGCCTCCGAGGCGCAGAAATTTCAGACCCCAGAATACCTGCAGGCGTAGGAGATAACAAGCCACCGGTGTCTTACAGTAACTTTCTTTCTGCCTCTTTTCTGCCTTGGTTCTGCTGCAAAAGAACTTTTGACTTTCAGGATTTTATAGCAAAAGCTTTCCTTTTTTTTTCTCCTTTTTAGCCGATTCTGCAGAGAGACTAAACAAAGGGTCTCATGCCCATTTTCCACCCGCCCCCTTCCTCCTGCGTGAAATCTTTACGTAGCTGATGCTGGGAGAGTTTTCTCACGTGTGCTATTTCAGTCTGATGTGTCCAAGCTTCTCATGCTTTCCTTGTTTTTAACATCCACCTTCCCGTCCTTCACAACGCTGCCCTTCCTCTCCCTCTTTCCTGGTTTTGTTTGATGACACTCATCCCTCATGTCTTCCAGAGGATTTAACGCTGCTTTTGCTGGCTATTCGCACCCTTCAGCAAACACAAGGAAACCAGGAAAATAAAACTTTTGAAGGCACCCAAGGGCATTTCGGCAACACAGGGTGCCCAATTGCTTCAGGCCTCTAAGGCTTCAGTGCTTTGTGAGCACAACCATGAAGGGTATGAGCCCGACTTCTTCCCCCAGCCAGAGAGAAGCCAACGAAAACCCTTGACAGTTACAGCAACAGCTCTTGTTTTGCTTTGGGAAACTGGAACCGGGTGTACTGGTAAAATAACCTGTACAGTGGTTGAGTGAAGGGAGTAGGTTATCCCTTCGGCTAAGCTGGCATCATTTTCACCTGCCCAGGGAGGTGCTGGAGTCACCGTCTCGGGAAGTGTTTCAGAGCCGGGTAGATGTTGTGCTTGGGGACATGATGGAGTGGTTTTGAGAAGGCTGGGAAGAAGGTTGGTCTTGATGATCTTGAAGGTCTCTTCCAGATGAAACTATTCTATGGTTTTATTTCAAATGACAGAAATATAAAAGTAGGCTGGGTTTTTGTGTTGTTCTGTTTGTTTGGGTTTTTTTTTCCCCCCTGAAAAATCCTATCCCGTGCTCACCTCTTTCAAAAACGCTAAAGGAGTTTGCTTGCATTTCAGAAAGAACAATTTTAACTGTTAAGAAAAGGCTACCAGGAGGATGTGAGCCAAGTATGGTAATATCAGCCCCCAGCTTTTCAAGCAAGTTAATAAACCCCCCTGGCTGTCAGGGGGAGGGTGGGAGGAGGTGGTGCTGCTTCCCCAGCAAAAGAGGCATCCAAGCAGAGAATGCAAACTGCTATTTTTGAGTCCTTTTTTTTTTTTTCTCCCCTGCTTTTATAATAGGACTCAGGGCAGCTTTACATCCTTTAAATAACCCAGAGACTAGCAAAACCTGGGCTCAGCCAGAGCAGCTCAAGAAATAAATGCCTTTTGGGCACAGCTTTTAATATGCAGTAGCATCAGCACCCACCGCGCTGTCCCGAACAAGGAATAAACTGCAGGCAAGGTGGTTTTGGGCTGTGTGTAACCACATCATCTGCCTCCGTACCCGGCTCCTAATAGCACTTGGTTCTGTTGTCTTGCAGGGAAAATTTGTCCCACCTTTTCTATGTGTCAGAGCAAGTTCTGTGCCAGTTTGCCCACCAAAGGCACTATGACCTCAGCTCCATTTTTGCAGAAGGAAGTGAAAAGATCATTGAGAAGAAACTTCAAGTGGTTGAGTTCACGTTAGGGAGATTCTGCTCCCTGCGGGCTACACCAAAAGGGTATTTGGGATGTGTCAGTGCTTGGGATAGCCCTTGAGAATCTTAGCAGAATGTATGTCAGTGTCAAAAAGCATCAGGTGGTGATCAGGCAGATGTTGGACATGATAAAACCCAGACTGCCTCACTTGGTAGGAGTATCTCTAGTTCCAGGCATCTGTTTGAAAGGACTTTGAATCTTTCTCCAGGAAGCTGGTGAATCCACTATTTGCAATCTGCTTTTATGGACTCAGTTAAGAGCAGCTGAGAAAGGGGGAGCGGGAGATTTCTAACCCATCTCTCCTATTTCCCCCCTCGCAGCTCAAGGGTGGAAAGTGGGTATCAGGGTACCCTTCCGAAACACGCAGGAAGAGATGGGTAAGACCTTCCTGGAGATTTGCAGCTGTTAAAACCAGTAAACACCAGAAGTCAGCACACCACCAGAGCAGGCTGAAAAGTAAATACAGGAAGCTGACTAAAAACTGAAACAACAACAACAACCCATCCTCCCGAGTTTAAATAAATTAAAAAAAAAAATGGCTTTGTCCTTTTTCTTTTGTTAAATCCTCACAACTTGAACCAAGTCAAATTTGAAATAACACCCCCAAAGAGCCCCACAAAGCCTGGCTCTACAGTAGCAGCCTGTCTAAGGCATTTTTAAACAAGCAAGAGCTATAGAAAACTAAGGAACAATAGAGCGGACCTACGTGTTTGTTTTAAGCCCCAGAAGCTCCAGCCGTGGTTGGATGCTGGAGGAGCAGGAGCTTGTGCTGGGATTGCTGGTGATTTCCCCTTTGTCTATTCAAGGTAAGCTGCAACAATAACTTCCTGCTCTCTCTCCTGTGAAAATACCCTCTTGTTTGTGGGTATGAAAATAGCACTGCGTCCCATAGCGCTGCAGCCTCCAGAACACTTCATCCCCGGGCACGGAGCTACTTGCTCCGAGGTGAACCTTTGGGGGACAGCTACTAAATCAATTTACAAATGCCAGGTGCCCCCAGGCTGTATCTATCTGGCAATTTAAAGCACGAAGAGTTCAAAAGCCAGAGGCCGAATTCTGAAGGCTATTTGGTAAATAAAGAGGAAATACAAGGAAATATTGATAAAGAAAACCAGTTTGGAGAAGCAGCGTTATTTGTGAGTTAATCTCAGCAGGGTGAGGCATGTGGGGCCACTCTACTCAAATTCATCTTTAAGACCTCAGTCCCCTTCTCCTAGAGCTTTGTGGGTCTTCAGAATGACAGTAATTCAGTATCATGAAAACAGCAATGAGAACTCTGAACTAAGATCTAATGTGCTGTGGAACAAGTGGGAAGAACCAGTGGGATAAGACCTCAGCTTTCATAAACAGAGCTTAAATGCTGATGCAAAAAATTGTTGGGAAACAAGGAAGAGTACCACGACAAAATGGAACTGAAAATTCATCTCCACTCTAGGCAATTCTTCTCTTTGGAAAAGTTTCCAGTTTTGTTTCAGTATGACTAAAACTAATTCCCTCCATAACAACAAAATCCTACATTCTAGATAAAGAATCATTGCAGTCTGAAGTAAGTTTTTGCTTTGGGTCAAATGGTCTGTTTCTGCTCCAGAATGAATAATCTTTGGCTTTTCTCTGCTGCTGGGAACTGGAACAAAATTAGGTTTGCGTGACACGAGGTGAAGAGCTTTTCCTCTTCTTTCCTTTCTCCCAGACTCACCGGGCAAACAAAAGACCGAGTCACCTGCACGCCTCTTCTGAGGATGCCTGTTGGGATTTTCAGGAGCACCTAAGGATCTGTCTGCACCCTTAAGCATTTAAACAGTTTTAAATATAGCCCTAACTACGCCAACAGCCTTCCTCTGAACCAACATGCTTCTTGACCTAGGCTATTGTCAGCTAATCCAGCTGAGAAATAATTGAGGTTTCCTAGCTCTTATCTGACACCGTTTCCAAGCCACTAGGCTCTCCCTAAGCAAACAACGCCTGGTTAGAGCCCCCCCCTCAAAAATATTCCCCAATACAGCTTCCTGCAGGGAAGTGATAGTTTATCTGACAGTCCTAGGAATCACGTTTCTGTTGACATCTGTTTCATGAGTCACGGCTGTCACGTGCGGCGACGGTTTGGCAGTGAAAGCGCACCTAATCGCCCAGGTGAAGCTACGGGAAGCGGATCACGTGCTCCATACATGCTCTGTCACGTGTCTGGGTTTTACTCATGAGGCTGTACAACCCATTAAAAGAAAATCACGAGTATCAACCAGCATATTATTTGCTAAACCCTCAGTCTTCGCAGTCAGCCAGAGATACCTGCCTGATAAGAGATGTGAAAGATCAGCTCGGCCACTATTATCTTTTCCTTTGAGAATATTTTTCCACCTGCTTCCTAACCCTCTGGGTTTGGTTTTTTTTTCTGTCACCACGTTCACACAGGGCTCATGTTCTTAAGATGGTTGATAAAAATCGTTTGTCCTTCAGCCCCTATTTTAGGAACCTCTATTTTTCCCCCTCTTTCCTGGGTCATTCTTAATAGCATCGCCAGACATGGAAGGATCCGCTAAGCCTATGAGCAGACAGGGCTGAGAGTCACGGGGAAAGGGGCACTTCAAGGTGAACCAAGTAACAAAGACTCCTGCAAGACGTATGTAGGCTCTGACACCTCAGTGAGCCAGATCCTTACGTGGTACAAGCCCAGCTGTCACCCTGGAGCAGCACGGACACCATCCTGCCAGATTTAGAGTGATGTTTCAGGTCAAGGTGCATTCGAGATTCAGTAGGTGCTGGCACAAAGAAGTAGTTTGGGGTTTTTTTTTTCCTCTTTGAGCCAGTTCTCTTCTTTTTAATGAAAAAAACAGCTACTCCTGAGAAAGCCCCAGATTACAGCGTGAACTTTACTCGGTGTACAGTGTGTAGGCAGCTCCTTCATTCTGTAAGTACCTTCTACCTAATCCTCAGTCTTGTCAATATGTATTTACCCTTAATAACTTGGATCTGGGTCATCACTTTGTCTTCCATTTGTTTCAGTGTGTCCTAAGCTGCGGCTCTATTTCTGTCCAAGCTAAATGCTTGGTATTCCCCCTAAGACCTGGGCAGTTTCCAGCTTCTGTCTCACAAAATAAAACAAGCTCTAAACAAAGAGTCTTTCCAGCCAGGCGCTGTATTGTGGGCACAAAGGCTCGCCGGTATTTGAAATTTCCCACCCTTAAAAGTATGTCAAAGGTATTTTCACAGCTTCTGCCTTGTGTCATTTCTCCAAAACATCTCAAGTCATTTTCCTTTAGGAGAACAAGGGAGGAGGAAAAAAAAAAAAAGAAACAAACCAACAACACACCAAACCAACAAACCTCTCACAGGCACAAAAAAAACCCCCAACCCATAATGCATGTGTCAACAGGTGAGGTCTAAAAATTTCATTACAAAAAAAGAAGGGGGAAGCAGTAACAGCTGCAGGCGTGTTTGGAGGAAATCAGAGGGGCACTTTCCATCTGGCATGTGCTCCATGGGCAAAAAAGCTTTTCTAAGACTTGGAACTCAAAGAGCACTTATATTTTGGGGAGCAGGCTATTCTTGCACTGCTCGTTTTAGTCAGCACAGCAACAGCTACCATTCAAAATACCCCACCAACCCGGCCCAAGAGAGTTCACACTGCAGCTAAAAAAAGAAGTCCTGCTCCACGTGGGAAGATGGACATGGCAGAGGTGAGGATGTCTTGGGTTTGTGTCAGACAGAACCTGTTGGGAAATACTGGGCTTGACCCTTCTGCCTCTGTGCTTGACTATTTCCCCCACTGGTTTAGGGTCTGAGGTGAAGGAAGGAATCTCTGCTGTCAATCTTTTTGGATTCTGCAGAAGGAACCTACAAAAATGAACCCTTGCCTTGACTGCACCCAATCCTGCATCGTCCAGTACACGAGCAGAGATGGTGCCTGCACCACAGAACAAACAGGTTTTGCTTTCCTTACGTTATCAGGTTAATCCAGAAAACATTTCTCCTCGGTCATAAAACTTTCTGAGACTCTGCCAAAGCAGCTCATCTGCAATAAAATGAAGTTAGGACTTCAGAAGAGGTGGGTGCCTGTAAAGGCAGAGACTGAGGAACAACCTGGGACTTGAGATAATCATTTGAAATACAGGGAGATCCGTGGGTCTTTCCCCTACCATGCTTTTGCATCCCATGTAAGGACCATAACCACTACAGACTGTGGACTTCCACTTTTGTTTTCTAATTTTAAGGAGAAATTCCATCTCGGAAGCTTGTATCGAATGATATTTTCCCCTTATCTGAGAAGACCTAGGGGGTCACACACACCCCGAAAACCCTAATAATATTAGATAGCTGTGTTAGCAAGCCCAGGCTGGCCAAGCCGTGGCCACTGATGTGCTAAGCCAAAGGCACAGCTCCTGCTCCAAGGAGTTTACACTCTGTATAAATCAGAGATTGACAGTTGCAAAAGCACAAGGGAGCATTTCTCACTTTCAGCTGTCAGATGTGATTTGACTCATCAGCTCTCACAGCCACTGGATTTTGTGCAATAGGGCTCATATTTAAACCTGACATCATCAGCTGGCTCAGCATCTGCTGACCACGGGCTGAGATGGTCCTGGGTTTGACAGTGCGTCACCGGACTGCAGAACAAATTGCATCTTCTCACCCAACTCCTGACCCAGCAGAACATTCAAATGTATTTTTAACTTTACTGAAGCCAAAGGCATTTTGCTTCTTTGTTCCTCTTACTGCCTCTGCAGGGTACTTTTTGGGGGACTCAAGGAATTGTTGTGGCTTGAGCTTTTCATGGGCCATAAGCTTTGGGTTGTGTCCAGCCAAAGGTCATAAACGCTTCGCTCTTTTAGAGGTCTCTGTGGAGATGTATAACCAATATATAGGTTTGGGGACAAAGCAGACTGCTTTTTCTCCCAAGAAATTTAGGGCAAGGAAGGGACCGAAATCTGAAATTCGTTTGTTTCTGGGGTTGGTTATTGTGGGTTTTTTTTCGTTTAAAAAGTGAAACGCAGTCACATTCCAACTTGAAATTATTAATTTAGGTTGGTACATCAGCAACCCTCTTCTGCAAACCAGAGAGCTGAACAGCACTGCTTTTCCCGCTCCCCTCCAACTCCTACAGCTGATTTTATTTCTCAGAGTATTTATCTTTCCTCTGTCCTCTAAAGCAAAGGTTCCTTATGGAGCTTGGACCTGTTCAGTTAATTGTGCAGAGGTCAGCTTTGACCTCCAGGCTCCGTGATGGACTGCTAGGCTATAGGCAATTCAATGTAAGGCAAGGAAAGATAATAGCATGCCACTCACAGCGCAAGAAGCACAGACAGAAATAAGAGGGGTCAAAATGAGACTCCGCAGATGAGAAATAAAAGCTCTGGCGAGATTGCCTATTTTAAAACCAAGCGACAAAAGTTGTTTCTCATGTCCAAGCTGGAAAGCAGCTGATCAGCCCCTAACAAAGAGCTAACGAAGCAGTTCATTCCAGCAGGCTCCAGGACTGCACTATTCTTATGCCAAACAGGAAGACAGCAGCTAATCAAAGCTGCTAACTGAGCATTTCTCACTCGCCTGTGTGTATCCTTTGCTTTTCCCCAGAAGCACGAATGTGTACGCCACAGAGTCTGTTCTGCGGTAAGCAGCGTGATATCGAAGAGATTTGCTTGCCTTCAGCTGAACCAGTTGCTTAAGCTCACTGGGAAGGAGCCACATGTACTGGGACTGTTTGTATTTATTGCTGTACATGTAGATGGTTACACAGGGGGGGGGGGCTCTGAGGTCCATCTGGACCATCCCTCTCTTTTTGAAGAAGTGTAAGAGAAAAGCAAGCCTACAGCCATACTCCAACACTGTGCCTTCCCAGCTTTCCCCCAGTTTGCAGCTGGAGCACACACGGTCTTCTTCCAACCAGGTCACCTAAATAAGGGCAGAGAAGAGAGGAAAAAGGGGGCAGCTTTGGGGAAGGAAGTGGTTTCCAAAGTGCTCCACTCCTCTGGGTCCTAGAACCAAGAGATAAAGCGCAAGGCAATTAATGCTGGGAAGGTATCAGCCAGTTTGTTTAACTGGTGCACCCACAGCCGAGGCATCGTTCTGGGATGTGACAGGGGACAAGTGCACCAACATATGTAAGGAGTTACTGCGTGCATCATCTTACAAACGCACACGTGTGTCTCGGTGGCATTATTCCTGAAAGCAATTTCCCAGTGTTTGCCTTTTCACGCTTTTAAATGTAAATGTTGAAAGTTCAGAGAACGCTAATAAAATATGAATGATGAACATTCCTCACTGCCCGGTTTAAAGAATGGCCCAAGTCACAAGTAACATAAAACCACAGATTTTTCCCAGGAGTAATAGTAGAAACTTCATTACTTGAATCATTTGTAATCAGACTAGACAAAGCAGAGAAGATTGTACTCTAGGGTACAATCCTGACTCCTTTCCCTCCCACCTTGAGAACTTTTCCCCAGCTGTTGGCATGTCTCTTTACTTACAGATTACTTGCCAGGACAGGTCCTTTGCTTTTCTAAACATACCAGTACTAATGAACAAATACAAACTTCCAAATCACTGAAAGCTTCCAAAATCTTGCGTGTACTTTCATCTGAATATTCATTTATATTCAAGACTACCGAACTAAATATGAATCACATGCCTTTAATCTCTGAAATTTATTAGCAGTATGTGCTATCCTGATTTCTCCTGGCAGTCAGCTCATAGAAGGCGATTGGCAACACGAGTAGAAAAGTAAGAAAGATCTGATCTGCAAAAGAAATTGTTTCAAGTTGTTGTGGAGGTTAATGGCTCAAAATCTCAACTGATGACCACAAGAAGCTTCTGGTTTCCCAGGGATCTCATACCTCAGTGACATGGCAAGCGGTAAGCAGGGTTCTGATTTCTAGCTCACATACTTCAGTACAGTGGAAACGGACTCCACACAGACAGGTTTTCCCTGCTACCTCTGTGAGAGCTTCCGTGTCATTGCAGAAATTAATTCTGCAGCCTTTGTTGACAATGAAAAGTCAACGTAGCGTGAGGATAACCATGGCTGAGGAGCATGAGTCCAAGAACTCAGGAGCTGATGAACCCACATCAGCTCCAGAAGCAGGGATCCCACCAAGTGCCAGCCCTGGTGACCCTGGCACGCCGAGACCGAGCGAGTCTCCGCTTTGGTGTTGCACGGGATTAGGAGCTGCTTCTCCAAATACAGAATTCTTCCCCTTGAGAAAGCAGCACTGATTTTTAATCCGGCCTCTGGTGATCCTGGCACCTTTCAGTGAAGGAGACCCATAAAACACGGCTGAAGAAACCTGAGTCTGCAGAGACAGAAACAAATACCAGCCAAGCCATAAACTGGACAGGCTCTTCAGCGACAGTTCTCCAAATGCTGCAGTCCCTCAATCCCGGCAGCTGGAAGTTAACCCACATTTCATCTCAAGTCACGTTAAGCACAGTCACACTTTCACACGTGCTAATGCAGCATTTTAAAAAGGGCTCCTGTCGATATCCCCAGTAAGTGGCCCAGCTCTCCCGGCTCTCTGCACACACCTTAAGCTTCATCCAGACTTTTACTGGGTTGCTGCTGGTGGGCTCTGCTCTGCTGGCCCTGGCAGGTGTTCCCCGCAGCCCTGGCCAGCTCCGGGCGTGCAATTCAAACGGCTTTGAAAGCAACAGGCTTTGTTCAGTTTATAGGAACGCCTTAATACAATAAAGCCATAACAATCAGGAACGGCATCAAGCCCCCATGAATCACTTTTCACACTGTTTTTGCATCCTCTGTGTATGTTTTGTCTTTCTTCCCAAGGCTATTCCCAAGCTACTGCTTTCCCCTGGAGCCCTATTAGCTTCTATTCTTTGTATTTACTAACAGGAAGCATCACAGTTCTGTCCTCACCAGCTTCACTTCACAGGCCCTCTTAATTATTAGTATCTTTTGCTTCTCTTTTTATTTTTTCAAAGCTTATTTGGCAAAAAATCTATGGTCCTCTATTCTTCCTTGCTAGCAGGTTATTTCTTTCTTCCTCAAGGTGCAATCCGGTTTCCTTTTGTTGTTAAATTGCCTAATACCGATACTTTCCTGGAGCTTGTGGGAAAGAGTCCTGGTTGACAACCAACTTCTTTTCATTTCCATCCTGATTAGCAAGCACATAATAAGTGGAAGCATAATTTACGGATTGATTTAAGCCACCTCATTCCGATTTGGAAGGAAATCTAGGATGACTACATCTCAAAAGGGGAGGCAGGATAAGCAGTACTAAGAAACTGTCAGGGATCAGGATTGCATTAAATGTTCCTGGTTTATTGTCATAGATTTTTTGGGTCCCTTGCATTAACACAAGACGATAGTCGGAGAACTCTTTCAGCTAAATATACGAAACCCAGGAAATAAGATAGGAAACTCAGACCATGAAGAGCAAGTTACGTGACTTGCATCCCACGTCTCACGGTTTCTTGAGTTGACCAATATATCCTTTCATTAATTTCTTGGCACTGTTTCTCTGGCGACAGCTTTTCTAAGGCGCTGCTTTACATTTATACTCTCAACTCTTTCTGGCAATTAAAGAAAAAAGGAACAAACCAAGAACAAACCCAAGCGACCAACACTAAATTAAACAAGCCCCAGTGACTATAAAATATACATATGTTATGCAAATTCTTCAGACACTTTTTCAGTCAGCTGGATGCTGGGAGTCTTTGCTGTCCCTTTCAAGAGTGGCTTGAGGTGTTTGGTGGATTCAGGAGAGAATCCCTGTCACCTCCTCAAATTTCAAGGCTTTTGTTGACCACGTTCCAGGGCAAGTATTCATATCCAGCCTCAGGGATGCTCTCTCATCTCATCCTCCCCAACCCGGGCTTTTCCATTCCTTCCCCTTTAGGCTTCCAAATCAGTCAAAGCCACATCAGATCTTCACAGAAGCTGACAATCAGCTGAACATCATTAACGTTATTTAGCACTGCTTTTAAAAGATGGCTTGGGTTCCCCCCCAGCCCCGCGCTGTGAAATGTTAAAGCAGGAAATCTTTCCTTCCCGAGCCCCCCAAATCAAAACAGATTGACAGAACAGAACCTCTGCTTTCCAGCCCTTAAGACATCCACTTGGCAGTCTGCGTTGGTCTCTCGGCTGTGTAACTTGCGGAGAGGTCAGGACTGGATTTGATCACTGGTGTAACTGCCAGCCAGGATACAGAATCCCTTTCAAACTCATTTCAGAAACTGAAATATAAATCACTATTAACACTGTCATCCTGTGCTTTCTCCAGCTGTAGCTAACCTAGCCTCGCATCTCAGAAAATATCAGTTCCACTAATGGCTGTTATTTCATTTAAAGAAATGCAATGTTGAATGTTGTTGTCTGGAGGTGAGCATTGCATTGGATAAACCACCATGTTACACTCTTCTGCAAAAGAAGAAAGACTGGAAAGTCTCTTGACGTGGCTCTAAGTTCCTTTGCCCCATCTCTGATCCTGAACAACGCTTTTTGTGAGTTCTCTCCGCTTTTTGTGAGTTCTCTCCCCGAGTTTCAACCACCTGAACTCTTATCTTCACAAAATCAAAGTTCCTGGATAGCTCGAGAAAACAATGATGCATGAAAATGTCAGCAAAGCATCACAGGGTGGGGGAAAAACCCACCACCTTTCTGACAACCAGGTTAGTGCCATTAGCTAAGCCAAAGGACGGAATGTGTCAGAGGACAGATCACAAGGAAGGAATGTTCAAAGGAAAGCCTGGAGAAGGGAAAAAATGCAAACCCCGCACAAATTACATGCGTGCTCAAGCAAGCCGAGCTGTGCGAAGGTCTGCAGTGGGAATTGGGAGCTCATCTCGGACACATTCGAGGCTCCCCAAAGTCTCCTAAAATTAATCATGGCCTAAATTAATCACGCTAAGCCTGATTCAAGAGATGCTTTTAAGCTGAGTGGATGTCTTAATTGCTCTTTCAATTAAAAGGGGAACCGAAGAGCCTTTGTTTTGCTTGACATATTCCAAAGGAATTTAAGTTTGGAGTAAGATACAGTAACATTTTGTACCTTTTTTTTCCCCCCTACATCTCAAAAAGGAAAACAAGCCTCAAAAAATGATACTGGAAAAAATTTGGATTCTTCAATGTTTAACATAGTCAAGCTCACAGCAATCGCTCAAATCCCATTTTGATCAGACTACAGATCCAACTGCAGATCTGAACAAAAAAGGTCTAAGGCTGCAAGGGTACAGAGACTGAAATGAGAAGAAAAAGCAAAAGCTGAGCTCCAGCTTTGCCTGGCCCAGCTCTCCCCACGATGCTCTCCCACCCAGCCCCGGACACACGCAGTGGTCGCTGGCTGCTGGACAACATCACCCACTGATGAGGCCAGGGAGAAAAGTGGCTCAGGGAGTCCCGAGAAGACATTCAGCAGAGGATCATTTACTGAGCAGCATCAAAGGGAGGTGAGGAAAGGAGAGAGTCAGGAAAGGACATCCCACAGGCAGTCAGCTTGACCTTTAGGAAACTGCCATGGGAGCCATTTCTCTGGGAGAAGGTGACACCTGAAATACCTGGTGTACCTGCAGATTATCCCGAGTTTCTCCATGCTTATTATTTGTCTTAGATGAGGGGATTCCATCAGGTCTGTCCTGGTAAAGCAACGTTTCTACCGAATGCACCTAATGAATCTCCCAGCGTTCTATGGGGGAGATTACCAGCTCCTGGGATGCAAGTTCCCTCTGTGACTATTTGTGGACCTTTCCTTTCTACCTTTCATAGGAACAAATGCTGCTCTTTCCCAGGCATGTAATTACTTCAGCTCAGCTTTGTTTCAAGAGTCCACAGTCTATTGCTGTAGCTGAAGTACCAGGTGGATAAACCTCCCCTCTGCCAAGACACTGACAGTTGGGAGAAAAAAACAAGTAAGGTGGGTCTGACCCTACAGCAGTGTTTTAGAACCTAACAGCAGGAAACAAAGGACCTCATGTAGAGGAGCTATAATGATAACCCTGCACAATCCCTAGTTATTATTAGATACTGTGCTCTGTTGTACAAATACTCCAAACTGTCTCTGGTAGGTGGGGGTAGAGGATGGGCAGCTCCTGCGCCCCAAAAAAGAGGAAGGGTCATCAGAGTCCTAAACCTCTAAAAACCTTCACTTTTTCTTAGCAGGTATAAAGTGACATAAAAATACACCCAGGGAAGTAAATCTCAGGAAAAACTGACCTCTGCCAGGACTGTTATAAATAGGATATTTGATAAGTTTTCCATACAGCATCGGCTGCCCTTTAACCCTTGAACTGCATGCATTTTCCACCCATCCTTCTAGCCAACTACTGTGTTTGTGTGCAACAGAAGGGTCCAGTGAAACCACACCACATCCCATCAGAGAGCCTAGAACTTGAAGGACAAGTTTGTAAGAACAGCAACAGCTGACCCTTAAGTGTCAGATCCACATGAGAGGAATGATGGAGATGGCATCGGGTGCTCCTTGCTTCCTTGAGCCACCTATGCAATGTGTTTCAAGCTCTGGGTTTGACAGAGCTCAAGCATGTGCCTGGGAGCTGCTGGAAGTGTTCAGTCATGAGCAACAGATGAGTACCATGATAGCAGGACAGCAGAGGCATGCCCTAGAGTGAGAATACATGTCCCAGCGCTCAAGAGCATGCCTTTGAGTCTCGAGAAGCTCCTGCTGCTTTCCAAAGCCCATTTAGACCTTTTTTGTACCTGCAGAATTCAGGAGCAAAGTCCAGCCTTGGATATGCATTTCCTGGAGCTCTTCTCACCACTGAATCGCCCTGTGCTGCACCTTCCTCTCCTGCCTGAGGGATGTGTCAAAGGCAAGGTCACATCCAAACCACGGGGACACCCTAAAGCATTGCTTCATCTGCCTTAAACACAGCCAAGGTACACAGAAGTACCCTCGAGAGGCGGCAGATGAATGACTGCTAGGAGGGTGGGCAGGGGCTGGAGGACTCTGGTTGCCTGGGTGAAGGTGTAAATAGGTGAGCACTATTTATTTATCCAGCTGGGGACAGACCAATTCCACGGAATGAAATCATAAAGTAGCTGATTTGCTGTGCCTCAGCAACTACAAGGGAGCTCTGCTTCCCTGCACCCTTTGTGGGTTGCAGAGGTGTTTGTTAAAGATCCCTGTATTTAAATTTATGGTTGCTTTATTACTCATAATAACAAAGTTATCAGCAAGTGCTGGGCAAATATAAGCAATATCTTTCCTGGAAATGGGGCAAGACATCTTTTGTTCTAATCCTGGGCTCTTCTGTTCCTTTTATACCGAGGAAATTTATCACAACCAAACCTGAGGCTGCATGTAATGCCTTTAGGAAATTTCATCCCTTTCCACCAGTCATCTCCAGTGAAACTGGCTGGAGAACAACTTGGCATCAATTCTCAAGGGCAATAAAAAAAAAGGAAAACTGAGGAACTTTTCATTAAGCATGTGTTGAATGAATCAGCTTAGGAGGGATATCGGGATCTTTGGCAGGGAAAGCAATGGAGTTCTTAACTGAGTTTGCGGTGCCTTTGCGCTTTACAGATGGGATATTAGCAGAGACTGTGCCTTGGCTGTGGGCAGAGATGTGAAATCAGACTGGATTCACCACCGAGGCTTTTTTTGCACAGCTTTTGACTTCAAACTCGACGCAGAATTCCTGCCAGCCCTGTGTGTACGCTCATTTCACAGCTTTCACTTCCTTCTGTCATTAGCTTTGTTTGGGCAAAGGCAAATTCTAAACCTAAACGCAAGTACGGAGAAAAATGCGAGGGAAGAAACCCCACAACCAAGTTAATAAAAAAAAGCACCTCGTGTACTTTACTGGGTAGCTCCAGTCTGCTTTTAACTGCCAATCCCAGAGCTGAAAGGAAAACTAAGGACCACTCATCCCGCTGGTTTTTACCTCAACCAGAGGATTTCCCTTTTATCTGGGTGGGCTTTACTTACAACAGCTATTTCCATACTTGCATCACTTACAGTAGCTGTTTATGTTCCTTGACCAGTCTATTGTTACGAGAAATTTAAGCTGTATCACCAGCCAGCGCCCAGCAGACATCAGAAAGCTGATGTACCTTTAGGAACTGCTACCAGAGTCCCGAAAGTCACGTTTTTACATCACACTTTGCCTCCTAGAATAAAAACAAGATAGTATTCTGGGGAAAGGTGTCTCTCCCTTTAGTCAGTGTCTAGAGAAATGACTGTGCTCTTAATGTAGGCATCTCCAGTAGAGGACTGAAACAGAGAGGGATGAATCCAGGCGAAGCGAGCACACAGAGTCTTGCTTCTCCTTTTTAAGGCTGGGATTTAACATAGGACCTAAAATAATTAGGTCCCCCCAAACCATCTAACCCCTAAGGGCTCTTTTGAAAATCCTAAGCTAATTTCAGCTCCTGGTAAGCGTTCAAATGTTTGGATCCCTATGGAAACCTTCCTCCGGAGTAGCCGAACCATAAGGTAGCGGTATTTGTATTCCCACTCCCCACGAGTTTCCATTGGTATCATTAATATATGGCAAGAATGTAAGTACTAGGAAAATATGTTCACAGTCCCTGGTTGATTCTTCCAAGATGGTGCTGTCGTAGGAAAAAGGATTACGTGAGTTAAAAGTGCACAGGGCTCAGCAGTCATTAAGAGCTACAACTGCTCCCAGCAAAAAATACTTTTTGCAGCTGCACTTTGGAGAAATGTTTCACGTGTTTTCGGTTGTTTGGTTTCTTGTAGGGACGTCAATGTTCTTCAGCAGGCATCTCTCTCCACCTGCCATTTGGCGGGACTGGCCCAAGGTGGGTGGGTTTTGTTTTAAGTGATGAGATCTGTCAGCCTTTAGGGGGACTGCAAAATGGAGACGCTGAGCTTAGCGTTGAGCGTAGAGTAATCAAAAGGGGATAGACACGTTATTTACTCTGCTTTGAACTGCACTTCTCCTGGTGGCTGTGCTGCCAATCCACGGGATGCTCCTGGGACTTCCCAGGCTCCAATGACCAGCCCTTTGCAGTTTCTTGCTGCAGGTCCGACCCAGCTCTGCCAAAGCCCTTGCTTTTTGAACGCAGACCTCACTAAAGCTGGAAGGGTAACCTGCACCTGGCAGTATCTGAGAGTGGCACCGTGAAAGCTGCAGCCTTCACCGTGAGCTCAGTCAGGTACAACCCAGAGCCTCACTTAAATATAACGAAGCTGCTTCACCATAGCAACTAGATGTGCAACTGTGGGGTCTGGCTTAGGAGAGCTTTCTCTGCCTAAATTCTTCTGTTCTTCCCTCCTATGAAAGCAGGGGAAAGGAATCCTCCTAAAACTCAATCTTTTATCATCACTTGGGAACACATCTAGTTTTTCACGAATTTTGCAGAAACATTTGGGAGCTTCATCTTCACGGGCTGAGATTCAATGGCTTTTGCAAACCCAAACACAATTAAAAAGTCATTATAATGCATTTTAATCCATTTTAAACAGATTCTTAAAAGCCATACTGTTGGCTGTGACCCTGTTACCATATTTTACTTTCATCTTGGACCTGTCTCGTGATGAAGAAGTGAAAGTAGGGAGAGTCCATCCCTTTTCTCAATCGTTTGTTTTGATAATTCAATGCCACTTCTTCAGTCAATACACCAGCCTGCCTGGGCCATATTCCTCCTGTGCTATGAAGTACAGCATCAAGAGCCTCAAAACAAAGGTTTTGAACCAGCAGCACTAAAAAGTGACCTGGAGCCCAAGGTCTGGTCCAGCAGCAACGGTATGCCAACCCCCCAAAGCTAATTTTACAGCTTTCCACTTTGCCTACCTTTAATAAAGACACATCATTTGCTCATCTCTCAGGAGAAAAGTGCTCCATAAAACCCAGTTCCATCCCCCTCCAAGATGGCAGCTGCTTTTTAACTGGTTGTTGAGGTCACAGTGCCTCCAAACCCCTCCATAACCTTTCTGGCTGTAAGTCAGGCTGTTGTTGCTAGGCTCTGCTCTAGGCTCAGCCTATTGCTTTCATCACCCACTCATCCAATATTTTCCTAGCAGCAGCCTTTTCCAAGCAAACACCGATCTGCAACGCCTTTGCGTGCAGCAGAGATGAAAAATAATCAATAGCATTAAGCCTCTATATAGAGCTGCTAATTTATCTAACAAATTTTCAGCAAACGACAGTCTGCTGGCTTTTTTTTTCCCTGTCTGGCTTCACCTAAAATTGAAAAAATGTGGAGAAGAATTAACATCAATAACAGAGTTGAATAAACACTCTAGAGATCCAGTAAAAAAATATACCTATGCCCTGTTGGAGGGACAGAAGATGCAGAGACCAGGGACAACACTAGCAGATATAGCTAGTTCAAGGAGGATCTCTTCTATATTTGAGGTGAAAATAGGAATTTATGCTCATACTCAAGAATATTTTAACCTTCATTGTCGCAACCAAAGTTCAGAGCCCTCTCTCTGCTACCTGGGTCTTCAATGGTCTGGTCAGGGGAAATGGCTGTATTGGCTGCAGCATCCGTGACAGAGCCAGAGATCCAGACCTGATGGTAGAAGGTGTTTCAGAAGAGGGGGGGAAAAAACCCCCAGTGGCTGCTGCTCTGCACCATTTCTGTGTAAGAGAGCAGACAGCAATTGTCTGCAAAGAGAAAATGACGGGCAGCTCAGGCAAGGACCGAGCCAATTTGTCAGCCTAAGGCAGAAACAGAGGTCTGGTCCTGGCAGGCCAAGATGAGCCTCAAAGACAAAACCAAAAGGGCTCATGCTTGCGGCGTGAAGTCACGGAAAGGGGTGCAAAAGGAGAGATGGCAGAAGGATCCTCGCAGATTTGGAAAGAAACCGTCTTCGCTGCAGCCCTCTCAGGACGTCTGGTTAAGCCAGATATTTCCTGCTGAGCTACAAACGTCACCGTTCCTCCTCCTGCCACAACTGCTCAGGAGGAGAAAATACGAGATCCTCTGCATTTGTGACTGCCAACATCCATGCTCTTGAACTGGGTGCGACCTTTGTGCAGAAAGGGTTGCCAAGTGACAATCTTACGTACCGAGATTTGTTTTAGCAACATCATAATAAAGGTTTTGCTCAACAGTTTTTGAAGCTTAAGTTTAAAACTAAAGGCAAACATGAGCTCCTGAGAGAAGATGATGATACCAGGGGGAAAAGCAAGAAGTACACAGTTTGTATGTGAGAAAAAAATTAACAAATGTATAAACATGACCATTCACGACATAAAAATTTTATATCTCCTTTCATTTGCAATAATTCCTGATTTTTCTTTAACTGCCTACACCACATTATCTCCGGAGAGCAAAAGCCAACAACAAATGCAGAACTTTATTAAAAGTTGTCCGCTTTCAAAAGCAAAGTCTGGAAGTTACCATCAGAGAACCTGAAAAAGCTTGTGCTAGACCAGGGCGGGCTGTCCCCGGGAGAAGGATGACTACTTACTGCAAATCACTGACAGGCTCAAAGGAAAACAAAAGAGCACAGTTCAAAGTGCTGTTAGTTGGGATAAAAAAAGAAAAAACACACTTAAAAAACCCCTTCCCCAAACACTAAAGGCAAAAGTCTAATACAAAGAACACCAAAGCAGGAGTCTCTAAGGTGTTTCCAGTCTTACTGACAACAGTGACAGCGAGGATGTGCGCGAGAAACTTGTTCCTATCCTGTTTTTCCTGATGGTTCAAACCTCTCTGCCTGTCTGGGGCAAGCTGCTCAATACTCCAAACCTCTTCTGCAACAGCATCTGTACCAGTGCCACAGTGAAATGATGCTATTGTGGATATTGTGGATGTGCTCCTCTGCCTTTGTTCCAAGACCGGAGTACTGCGGGGTCCAGAAAACACATCAGGTCATCAAATCAACACAGTAAATCTTCCCTTTTACTTAGAAAGACAAAAATAATCTTGACTTTTTAATGAGCTCACACAACACCAAAAGACATTTCAGACTCAGGAAAGTATCTCATTTCTGCTGGCGAAATGCGACACAGCAGAAGTTGGACCGGGCTGCGCTTGGATGGGCTCTAGTACTACACGTCGAATCCAACTCCATCACAAAGAGGGAGCATTTCAAGTCACAGATATTTGGTAGCAAAACCCTATATCCAGCTCTCTTCCTGAATTCAGCTGGTGCAGAGGCACCGGTGTATAGGATGCCAGCCTTCATATTAAATGCAGGAGGAGGAGGAAAATTACTTCTGTAGAAATGGAGGAGGATGGACCTCCTGGGTGAGAGATCCCAGCAGCCCCGAAAGCGTGTAATCTCTTCAGGATCTTAATTTTAAGCATTGGCCTGTTTGGGTTTTTTTTTCTTAATGTGTCCTCACTATTCCTACTGGAAGGGATTTCCAGCGCCTGTCTATTTATACCCATTTCTTCTTGTGCCAACATTGTCTCTTTGCTTAAATAACTTTCCTCTGCCTGCTGCTTGCCTCCTTCATGCACTCATAGGCAGCTGTCAGAGCCCTTCTCTCCTTAGGCAAAACAAGTCAATCCCATTTAACAACCCCTGAGAAGAAGTCCCCATTCTCCAGATTCTTCCTATCTTTTCCCTACAGCGAGCTCCTCTCTGCAGATGTGGTGAGGAGGGTTCTCCACAACCCTTCCTCTGTGGAAATTCCCCATTCAGCAGATTTTTAAGATCATATCCCAATCGGAGGACGCGGAGGAAAGGTCAGTGGTTCTTCCTCTCCTTTCACCCCATCGTTCACAAAACAATCGCTGTGTAACAAGGCAAAAATCACACCCATCACGACACGCACAGGCTTAGGAGAAGCCACTGTGTATCATATTGCAGCATACTTCTACATTAAGTTTACAGCTCTTCCATTTCCTCAAGAGCAGCAGCAAATGAGGACGTCGCTTTTTCTTCTACAGTTTTAAGTCCCAGTTAGAGGCTCAAAATTGAACAAAACACATAGATGCACGCACGGGTATTTATCAGATAAAGAATAATACAGGTAAAGAGAATAGCTTCCCCTTCTTGAGGGGGAAAAGCTTGGGAAAAGCAAGTAATTCCTTTTACTAGCATCATTTCTGCCTCTCTCACCAACATCCTATCTATTCAAGGCAAAGCATAGGCAGATAAAAGATCTGTTTCTCCTCAAAGTCAGTGGTAAAACTCCCGTGTTGTAGCAAGGAGCAGCTATAGGGTTCTCACTTTTGTAACATGGACAAAAATCTACTAGGATAAAATGAATTTCAGAGAGAACCCGGTTTAACAGAGCACTCTTACCCAAAACAGGGCAAGAAAAATCCACAGGGTTTTTAAAAGATGCAGGTAGATGAACTGCAGAAAGGAAAGAGTGGGAATGGCTTGTCTGGAAAATGCAGCTGAAAATTGTTGCTGAAGAGCACTGGGTCATGTTCTGCCCAGACTGTCCAAGGTCCTACCACCAAAGCACTGCACAGACCTCTATTTGCACATCTGTAGTTGTTCTTTGCTGCTAAACGAGCACACGTGATGTTTGCCTAAGAAGATGATTTACACCTTGTCTTTAGAATATACCTTCCCACAGAAACCCTGACACATACATCATGAAAGGCTCCCTTTGCAAACAGAAGAAAGTGCAGGAGTAACAAGATATTATTGCAGGAAGAGCCTGATCAGCTAGAAAAAAAAAATAGTATGTTAGGATTAACAGATACCTGGCTTATGTCAGAACCTGTTCAAGATAAGAGGAAACATTTTTTAATGAAATCTAAGTATGGCCCTTGCAGATGTGGAAAGAATGTTAACAGGAAGGTATTTCCAATCCCCACTTGGCTGTAAGAAACAGGGGTTGCAGCCAGGTTGGTTTGTTCGGGGTTTTTTTTTCCATTATTTATTTTTATTTTATGTTTTTTAGTATTATTTTTTCTAATTCCACCTTGCCCTCTGCTATATTTCCTGCAGGAGCAGGAAGCCCTAGTGCCCTTTTTTCCAGCCATTGCAGGCTCAGGAGCAAACCCAGCTTCACGGCTGTTCAAGGTTGAGTAACGAGTAAAGGCCAAGGGAAGTTTGTAACTTCAGTGAGTAATTCTGCTGCTGATTTGGAACTTCTGATACTGCACGAGTAGCAGTGCCAACAGCATTCCATACACACGGGCTTATTCCCCTCCTCCCACTGCAATCAACCTCACTGGTCCTTCTTGCTTCAACACACGCCAAAATCAGGGGAAAATGGAGATTTCACGTTGCCGTGTTCGGTTTCTGTTATTTCCCTGCCTCATTGTGGGTGGCATTGCCCTCCCCTCCTTTCATTTTTCTTCCCCAGTGCAGAAAGAAGTTATTTATGAGGGAGATAAAGGAGAACATACATCCTCTAAGAGAGCTTGTTGAGCCTGAGTGCCATGTTTTGATGAGTGTCTACGTGGAAGAGAAATGAAGTTAAGTCTTCAACTGAAATGAACTATTCTGGGGGCATATAAATCAGATGGTAAAACACTGGCATGGGGTGGAGATGGGGTTAAGGTTCTCAGGCAGCTTTACTTGGAAAAAAAGATTTATTTATCCCCCCCCCCAACAAAGAAAGAGTCCACGTTCCACACTAGAGAAAGGACACCTTCACCTCTTGATGGTTAAACAGCCTAACATGAAATATCAGCTTGTACTTAAAATCCCTGCAAATGTTTTGGGTGGGAAAATTCTGTGGAAATTTGGGTTGAGTTGGGTTACATTTTTTCCTTACAATGACTTTAGTACAATCCAAATTTCCAGACCAAACAGCATTTTTTTCCCCCCGAAGATTTTTCATCATACGGTGACAATTTGCAATGTGTTATTTCAATTAATTGTCAACTATTTCCAGATCTCTGACCCGATTACTGTATATAAAACCGTCACTGCTAGTCAATTTGCTTTTCTTTCCTCTCATTTATTTTCCAAGACAAGAGCTTTTGGGTGACCATCTGCTTCTTATTTCAAACCTGTCTATTTTTGTTGATACCTGATGTCCTATGTCTCATGCAAAAGCTCAATTAAAGAAGGATGAGCAGGTTTTTTGTTTTGATACAGGTCCCCTCTTCTAAGCAGCAATGCTTTCCAATTCCAAGTTACTTTTCTGTTGCAGATTTTTTTTTTTCAAGCACTTCAAGTTCTCTTTTAGAACCACCTTTGGCAACCATTTCCAAAGAGGCTTGGCTTTATGCATGAGTTGCCTTACAAAGTGAAATAGAGACATTTGTGTGCTAAAATATAAGCATTTGTGGAACTGGGGCCTGAGGAAACAAAGCTAGGGCTCCACCTCCTCTTCCCTACTGGTTTCCATATGAAGTCCAGTCTGGTTTGGGACCAAAATAGTTTTATTTGTCTAATGACCTATGCTGCTATATTGTTAGGACCACACTAGGTCCTTTCCACTCTTCAACCTCTAATGCAGCTGCTGTCAGGTAAAAAGCTCCAGGTAGAGTGCCGAATACCAACCTCACCAGATCTTAAAAGTGATGTTCATTCTTTCAACTGCATTGACTCCTTGGTCATCCCCGCACCCCAGCAGGAATCAACAGCTTTTAACCCTCCCCACCAGTCATCTCAAGCAGCAATGACTTCAGAGAAGGCTTGAAAGTAGAGTAAGAAGAAATAACCAATACACAAGTATCAAATAGTGTCTGCTACCATAAAAACCTGCTTCCCCAGCTCCATTCCATACACAGGGAGCAGTGTATATGTTAAGTGCAAGGCTGGAGCAGTGGCATACGGAAGACTCAGGTGCTACTTAAGACCAGACACGTTCCCCTGTGAAAGATTTGATCTTGCTTTCATCTCATCTAATTTTTGTGACCAAGGTACAATTCTCACGTGAAAAACACGGTCGTTTTAGGGTTTCAGGTAGATGAAGAAAGGGAGTGATTCAGTCTAAAACGTGAATTGCTCACTCGCTCATTTTTCTCTCTCAACAGATCAACACAAATATCTAATAATAAGGAACATGAACCTTAGCCAGGAGCTTCCCACTCTTCAGGTGGAAAGGTGTTTCATCTCCTCTTTAATTGTAGGAGTTGATTATACCTTGTTTTTCCCACCCACACTAGGCAGAACATCACATGTAAATAAAACCCCTACCTGTTTTGTTGTTTGGTTTCCCCCCCCCCTGTTTTCCTTACTCTGTTCATATTTTTTTCCCCTCATAAAGCCTGTCACCAATGGCTAGCTTTGCTCTGTAGTGGAAATTTCATTTAATGATTGGGTAAGAAAAACCTAAATCCTAAATCATTAGGCAATAATTCTGAGAGATTATCTTACCGAGTAATAAGCCATTTTATAGCAGATTTTTTTTGACAGGAGATATTTCACTTGGAAAACCATCATTTTTTTTTCTCCCTTAGGTTATAAGGTGCTTAAATCATTTTTTTGAAGGAAGGAGGAAACAGCTGTGGCTAAAGCACACTTTTTCCATCTGTCATTTTTTCTTTCTTTTCTCTTTTTGTGCATGCAGAACCCTCGGAGCGAAAGCATTAGCACCAGTGCCAGTATTAGAAGTTAAAGAATGTAAACTTGAACTTGGATGATTTTGGTCAAGGCCCGAGAGTAGAATTTCTTTTTTTCCCATGTTCTCTGGCTGGGTTGGAGGTCACGGTTGTGTTTTTCAAGTCAGTGTGAAGAGGCAGGTGCCGGGATTTGCTGACTGCTGCCGTACCTGTCCATCCCTTCAGCCTGACTTTTCACCCAGCCTTTGAGCTAAGCCATGGACAATTTTCTCAGCTGCTTCCATTTAATCAAAGGAGCTACCTGGACCCAACTTTTAACCCACCAAAAGGAATGACAAGCACTGTTTTGATGCTGCAGCTGGTTTTGATTCCAATAGAGATTGCTTTAGGCTGAGACTATTGAAAATAAAGAGTTGGGAGGGATGGGAACAAAAGAGGTTGATGATCTGCATTCGGCAGAGATACACCCAACATCTTGCCTGCTTATTTAGATGAGAGTGCTTCCAATGTGTCCCTTCTAGTACGTGACTTTCGATATCCATCACCTTCTGCGCCCATTCTCTTGGGTTCAGTAACAATCCTCAGCTCCAGTTTCAGGATCCACAGTACATTGCCTGTGAAAATGCCCAGTTGAACATTTTTCAGAGGAAGCCTCGAGATGCCAAGCAACAAAAAGGGCATGGAAAACCAGTTTGGAGACACCCCACCAACAACATCACTAATTATGTCTGCCCAAGCCCTAAAATCCGACAAGTAGTAACTGAAATGAATAATATCTAGGAAAGCATTTGCTATTTAAAGTCCAGCCCTCATTCCACAGCAGGAGAGTAAAATACAAACATGACGACAGAGAGGGACAGCTTTCCATCAGGGTAAAGCATAGGTGAAAATTTGTCAAGGTTTTGATTAAAGTTTTCCCTTAATCCCTTCTGTCTCTACTAAGGAGAACTGATGAATCTGGAGCTTGAACACAAAGAGAAGCCCTGCTCTCTTCTGTGGGGATCAGGAGGGTTATGAACTATAGAGCAGCCAGGTGAAACACAACACAATGAACAGCAATGAGTATTTGGATAAAAAAAGAGGAATGTATAATCCCAGAGATATTGTTCGCTCTTGTGCCAGCTGACACCGGATTGGCATCTATCCCAAAAAAGCTAGCACTATTTTGATTGTGATTTTCATTTTCTTCTTCCTTTAAAACACTGCCCCTGTAAAAGTCAGCCAGGATTTAAACAAATACATCTATAGCATGATAATACTGCCATTAAAAAAATAATTAGGAACACGGCCTGAATCAACTATCTAAAGACGCCTGCAGACGTAAATCAGCCCAAGTATTTGAATAACAGCAAGGTGATGATGGAGACAATGTGAGGTGGTCTTGCTGGAGAACCAAAAGGCTTGTTTTGATAGAAGGAGCATCAAAGAGAGCAGAGCAAGGTCTGGGTGTTCCACTGTGCTCTCTGGCCAATCCATCTCTAAGAAAACTGTCAGAAAGGGCAAATGGGCAATATAATTCTTCCCACGAGTTATGCTGTTCTGTGGGAGCAGAGCAGCTTGTCACTGACAAAGACAGATCTAACCTCTGAAATCCAGGCCTCATCTATTGTTTTTAATATCTTTTGCTTCATGAAAAACACTGATTTTCTATTAAACCTTTTCTTTGGCTTTGAAGCTATTTGAATGCTATTATTTCAGAGACTTCTGTCTCTCCTATAGCTCCCTACAGACTTTATATCGATGGAAATAAATATTGCCCCACGTTCCTTTTTATCCTTTGCTGTCAAACATGCCAAAGAGCTCGACTCAACCATGAATTATAAAGGGAGATTTTTCAGTGGGTTTGGATTTAATTCTCAGTTTCCATCTTTATCAAATCGCTCCGGTCTTTTCCACATCCATTTCCTGGAGCCACAGGAACACAGCGTGTGCTGGTGTGTCTCCTCTGCTGGAAGGCCAAGGAAAACCTACGTTAGGAGGCAGCCCAGAGGGGAAATTGTTGCATTCGGGGGAAGAACTAGTAAGAATCAAACCTACAGACTCTTTCAGCCCATTGCACCTCTCTGCTGCACAGCCCACTCCTCCATCCCAAACGCTTCTCCTCACTGGGAATCCCAGATTCAGTATGACAGCAGCCAGCCACTTGCCCATCCTTCTGCAAGGAGGTCCACCAAAGTCCATGCTCTGGCCAGCAGCAAGTCCCCAGCTGCCTTCTCAAGCTGTCATTTGCTCCACAGCCCCCAAGCAGGGATTCCAGATCCATCGCCGTGCCATTCAGAGGAAGGGCAGCCCATGAAAAAGGAGTCCAAGTCTGAACCCATCTTCAATGAGTGCTGCTCAGCACGACAGAGCTGGGCTCCTCTTTAATCTGCCAGCCCCGGTGTCGGTCACTGCGATGCAAGATTTTTCCTCTCATCAGGTTCTCCAGCTCAGCACAGAGAAGGTCGGACAGATCTTTCTCTGTGCTGAGTCACAACCTGTTCCTCCTTCTCTCAGCAGGAGCTGTGTCTAAAGCAGGACGTTCCTACACAAAACGCACAGGACTCAGGGAACATGAGTCACTGTTGTAATTCTTTTTTTTTTATCCCCTGCATTAATAGATGTTAATAAGAGCTTTTCAAAAAGCTGCTACAAACACCAATTCATTTCATGACATCATTTCTTTACCCTACTGCTAAGCTTTAGTAGTTACTGTCATCACTGGGTAAGAAGTTTAAAAACAAAAAAGTAGTTATTGTCCACTTTATGCCTGTGAAATCTTACTCCTCTTCTGAATATTCACACAATCAAAGCTCAAGCTTCTTTTTTTTTGGTGGAAAAGAGCATGTTAGTAGAGCTATTGACATTGGCTCAGAAAACTCGATCTTCATCAGGAATGGGGAAAGCTGCTGCTTTTTCTATCATCAGAAAGGTAGGGAAGTCAGGAGAGATAAGACAAGGCGTATTTGGCAATGCCTGCTACTACCACAGATCAATATTTTTCAGCCAAAATGTTTTTCTTAGTTGAAAAATGGTCTGCTTTTGAAATCCAATTTAACAGATGAAAACAGACTTCTGGAACCTTTTCGTGTTTTGCACGTTAGGTTTTAATGACCCTTTGAAAGAAAACCATCTACTTCAAACGTATCCTGGCTTGTGAGCTTTAAATGTTTGATCAGAAGCGTGAACTATTCAAAATGTTTTTGGTTTTAACTTGAAAAACACAAATACTTTAAAAAACATTGGGATTTTTCTCTCTTTGATGAACTCTATTTTGTTCGTGCCCTTGCAAAATGCATGGAAATTGTGCTCCGAGATAAAAGCCAGGAAAACAAGCATCGAAAATTATTAAATGATAGGGCCAACAATAGCCAGAAACAGCCATGGATGAGGGTCCTGCTAATGCAAGAAAGAGTGTTTGTGTCTAATAGGGATGAGGATTCTTGGCCAAGAAACCATCATCCTCAAACCAAGGTTAAAGGTTTGTAAAGTTAAAAAAAAAAAAGAGCTGAAAACGCAACTTTGAATGGAAAGGTTTAGTCAGCTTCAGAAGCAGTTTTCATTTATAATGCATGGAAAATTGCTAATCTTACCAAGTTTGTCACCAAACCAGTGCTAAAAGTCTGAATGGAAAAAGTTTTGCAGTCATTTCTGTGAAATGTCATGTAATTCAGAAGAAACGGAGAAAAACAAGAGCGCGGTATTTCTGGTTTTTGGTCGGTTTCGTTCCTTGCGTGGTCTGGTAGTTAGACTTTGCACCTCTGAGCAAGGGCTCTGGACTCCACTGACCCCTCTCAGGAAAATCCTTCAGGTACCAGGAAAACATTGTTGGCGGGGAAACAGCTTGGAAGGATACCCAGCGTAACCCTGGAGTCAGAGATTAATTTTACGTAGGGGAAACAGTAATGATTCAAAGTACTAATTACTATCATTTCTAGCATCTGAATAAAGTAAGTAGATTTGGTAATAACCTGATTTTTGCCCTCTACCTCCAGAGGGAAAAAAAAAACCCCCAAAAAAGCCTTGCAACCCATTGTTTTGCTAGTTAATTCTATGCTGTTACTTTGGGGCCAAATGGAAATACAAAACAGATCATTTCCATTTAACCGATTTCTGGAAAAAAAATAAATAATAATAAAAGGGAGAAAAAAATGCTTGCTGCCTGCAGAAGAGGCTTCAATATTAATACATCATGCAGCCAGCAGAATGGAAAAGAGCAAAGGATCCCACTAACGCGGAGACAGAGTAAATACCGGTGTCAAAGGAAATTCATTAACTAATCTTATCTAAAGAGCACATCTAAATGTGTCAGGTGATAAAGAGCTCGGCCAGCTCAAACTGGCTCTCTTGAAGATGCCTGCCTGTTTGAGCCATGGAAAGAATGGGAATGCACATACTGTATTGCATACCTCTTGGGCCTTGCTCGAAGCACGTTAAGCAGCAGAAAGTTTGGAGATGACAGAAGTCTTATCAACTACGTGGATGCTGAAGGCATAATAATAATAAAATATGCTAGAGAGCTGACTCCTTTTGCTATAAAGTCTGCACACCTTTCGCACATCTTTTTGGTCTCCCACACCTTTCAACTTCCATTTCTGGCTCGGCCTCCCACCCCTTCTGGCCTCAGCTCTCAGCACGACACGTTCAGACTTTCACATCAACGTTCAGTCTACCCCAATCTGCACCAAGGGGGCCATCTCCAGCAGCATACTGGTAAGGGCAGCCCAAGAAATACCTTCTCAGAATAACATCAAGTTTCACCTCTCTTCAGCAATACCTACACACAAGGAAAATTCATCAGAAATTGCTTCCTTCAATCTCAGCAAAACCACTTTATGAAAAGCTTCCATTTCTCGGAAGACAACTTTGACAGCTGTGTTGAAATCACCTCTGGTAATTTTAACTGAGTGGAAGCTTTTACATTTGCTATCAACTGGATGAAGTTTAAGACAAGCAGGTGCAGGATTCTGCACCTGGGACAGGGTAAGCCTGGTTGTACGCACAATTTAGGGAATGAGAGGCTGGAAAGCAACCCTGTGGAAAGAGATCTGGGGGTGTAGGTTGATGACAAATTGAACAGGAGCCAAAGGGGTCAATCGTGTCCAGGGGTGCACCAAGCACAGCATTGCTCATTGCTCAAGGGAAGGGATTGTCCCTCTCTACACTGCACTGGTGCAGCCCCACCTTGAGTCCTGGGTGCAGTCCTGAGAATATCAACATAAGGAGGACATGAGACTAATAGAGCGTGTCCAGAGAAGGGTGACCAAGATGGTGAAAGATCTCAAGGACAAGACTTGCAAGCAGCAGCTGAGGTCACCAAGCCTGTCAAGAGTTCAAGGAGCATCTGGATGATGCCCTTAGTCATTTGGTTTAGTTGCAGGTAGTCCTGTGAGGAGCAGGGAGTCGAGTCAACCATCCTTATGTGTCCCTTCCAACTCAAGATATTCTATCATTCCACACTCTTTCTGGCTAGGTGAGGAGTATCTCATATAGGTGCTCCTTAGAGTAAGAAACACTATGAAATCCTTTCATAATAAATACCACCAGTGCTGCACTTTTTACAGCTCACAGGCTCAGACAGAGGAGATCTCTGCCTGATGTCAAGCTTCTGAATGCCTCCAGGAGCCCTCTCCTCTCTTGGCTGTGGCAGCAGATACTGCTCCACCCCTGGGGACCATCTGCCCAAGGGGGACAGAGCTCTGGTGTGAAGTTCAGTACAAGCTGTTGGACTAGAGCAATCAGAAAACGAGGGCTGCAAATGAAAGGCTATTCCTCTTATCACGAGTGTCACCTTTCAGGGTTGGCTTAAAGAACGAGCTACAGTAAATGAGCATTTTCCTATTTGAGTTCTTGTAATCTTTCCGGGTATTTCCCCCTGGTTTTACCTCTTGTAACCATTTCTCTACGTTACCTTAAGCTTGACAGTTTCTCGGAAATGCTGTTTCTCGCTGTTGGGTACCTACTGCATCCTTAACAAAACAAAAACAAAACAACCACCAAAACCAAGCAAGCCTTCCACGTTCCTGAGTTCATAGACAGAACAGCTGTGCATCTTTATTACACATATGCTGCGTTCTGGGTTTGCTGGTTAGCCAGCAGACAGGAAAATTTTATTTTTAGGCAGATGTGAAAGCCCTAATTTGTTGCAGAGGGGAATAGAGAGCCTAATAATAGCATAGAATACAGCCAATGCCAAATTAATTAACGGAGACCAAAACAGGTTACAGCTTATGAGCCAAAGCTACTATTTTCCACTTCCCCAGCCTTCCCTCTCTCTCTGAAATAACAGAATTGAGCTGGAGTTGGAAGGAGGGACACCCTAAGATATCTGTTGCTTACTGCAGGCATTCTGCTATGCACTGGAGTTATCGGGCAGCGAGGTTTGTCCTGACCTCACGATGCTCTGGTAGAAGAGACTTCCTTTTTTCCCACCACTGACCAGCTCTTCAAGTCCCTTGTTGATGGACATCTCCCAGCTTGCTCACAGTTGAGCCACCATGGTGGAAAGGGGCACGAAGGAGGAAACCTCAGAGCTCTGGAGAAGGCTGAGGTACAGAAAAGCCCTAACTGGGTCCATCCACCTTCTCAGTTACAGCCTCCACTGGCAGATGACCTGAAGGGAGGCTGAGAATAGCGTGCTGCCTCCCTCTCTGTTCTCGGGTGACCACACGTGTTTGCTCTCAGCTCTTTCCAACTAGGAGCAGGAGCCTATTTTAAGCACTCCCTTTTCCTCACGCATACACTGTTGCCATAGCTGCAAAACTAATGCACATGGAAAGAGGTTCTTACTCTATTGACTCAGCAGAGAGGCATGTTACTGAATCTCTCTGTTTCTTAACTCATGTAAGTGGAAGATAGTGGGCCTGATCCTTCCCCAGCTGGTGCTGAAGTGGCATGACGATTGGCTTAGTGGATCCCTATAAATCTGCAGCAGTTGACACACTGGCCCTTTGTTTTCCACTGCTACGCCTTCCAGAACTGTTCATAGTATATTGTAATTAACTCAGCTTCTCCTCCTGCACTTCCCCTTGAAGGATATGATCTGACAGATGGGAGAAAGCTGCATTCTCTCTCCTGCTCCTTGATGTACCTGAGGATTCACCGAGTGCCCCTGCCAGGTACCCGGTATCTCTCACCCTTCAGCTTCCATCAAGCATGCAGGGTCAGAGACAGGAGTCTGGGGAATATTTTAGGCAAGCTTCAGAGGCACTGGCAGAGCTTTCATTCCAACCTGGCAGCGGCACACACGCTAACAGGGGCTCGCACCGATTTTGCTCACCTTTGCAAACTTCCAGCCAACTGCAATTCAAAGAATTGCTAACATTTTGAAGCTGTTGTTTGCCAGGATACTTCAAGAAGAAACCATCGATACACTTGAAATAGGCCCGCTGCAGGCTTGGCTAGCATTTTGAAAGGATACTTGATTTAAATGTTTAAATTTTCCTGCCCATTCCTAATCTTAAACAGGAAAAAAAAACCCCACCAAACCAGCACAACTTTAATAAAAGGCAGTCAGGTCGTCAGTTCATATGAACCCGCATAACTCCTTTGCCTTCCAAGTTTATTGAAGTTTGGTGAGCGAAGAACAAGCCCTTGGAAGAAGAGGAAGGAAGTTTTCCTGCACTTTTATCAGTTTTTCCTCTGATTTTTCAAAGCTTACACTCTACTTAATAAACTAAGACTAGAGGAATTAATTACAAGCCTGGAAGAGTCTCACAGTCCCTGGCTAGTACTGGAACAGTCTCACAGTCCCTGGCTAGTAAAGGATAGGTAAGATACCAGCTGATTTTCCTTAGGAGCCAAGAGAGATAAAATCCTAGGAGGGAGCACGCTGTATTTTCCATCAATGTGCCACTCAAGGGGACACTTTATTCACTGCTTGCAAATATCTTCACTCAGGCGGGTTGCATCTTCATCAACTACGAAACGTTTAAGTGTTGATACATAAGTCATAAGGATTAATTCTGGCAAAACAAAAAAAAGATGCCCTGTAATCCAAGTCTGTTATGAAGGGTATACAACATAGCTGCTAAAGAAGTGAACCGTAGGGATCTAGACTATTTCAGAGCTTTACTCTCGAGTTTGTGGGTGATTTTTTTACAACTTTTTCTTTATGTAGCCGTGGCAGTTGAGAGCCCAAGAGATCTACAGCACGTACCATTAGGTACAGAGCGTTTGTGGTGACCCAGAAGAGCACCCATGCTTTTATCTGAACCTAAAACATTCAGGTTCCTATATCTCATCAGTTACTCTTAAAGAGATGAATGATCTGCTGACCTGAAACCTCGAGTAATTTATATAGGCGCTCATATTTCATTTAGATTTCTGGGACTTAGCTGCGTGGAGGGCTTTGCTGTATCAGACAGCAACAGCCACTCCTGTTTGTGCCAGGAAGAGTTTGTAAGACTTTAGCACCATGAAAACCCAGCGCAGTTTAAAGCTGTCAAGTGTCACGATATAAATATTACCTCCTAGCTATTGCTGTTTATAAAGTGATCCAGCTCTTTAAAAAGGCAAACTACACCATATACTCGTGTGGCTTCCTGCAACAGTTAATTCCAAAGGCTGCTTAAACACGTGTGATATTTTCCCTTTGACATGCTTTAGATGTATTTGTCATCAATCTTGACCCTTTGACTGTTCCCCGAGGGACAATGAAGTGATCAGACAGCTGTGCCCCTCATAACTTTTAATACTTTAATTGGATCCCCTTTGGACCTTTTCCCCCCCTTCTCTATTCTTTCTTTAGTCAGCCACCAAGAAAAAACGACCACAGTTTTAACATCTAAACACTGGAAACTATGAACATACAACAATGCAGAAATAATTTCTTATTTTTCAATTTACTTAATTATTTTTAAATTTCATTTCTGGAATGAATGAATGAGTTCTATTTTCTTCTGAAAATTCTTTTTGAAGTCACAGTGGTTTGGCCTCGTGTGTATAACCATAAACAGAACTGTACAGCTTTGGACAGATACTTTTTAAGACAGAGTTCAAGTTCTGCTCTTCCATAGTTTACAAAGACAATAGTCTTTAGAAAACTTGTACCCACAGAAATAGTTGATCTGTCCTGAGAAGGATCAACCTCTTTGAAAGGTAACAGGCTTGGCTCACAGATAAAATGATAGGGATTGTTTTACTATCTCATTCTCATGTTTTGCATCCAAGTTTCGGGGTTTGGTATTTACTGGTGCATATAGGAATTGCCAAAAGTGTCAGGGAATTGGCAAATTGTAAATATCACTGACATTAAAAAAAAAAAAACCCAAGAAATTATTTTCCACTGCCTCAAACTTTCCATTAATACTGTCAAAAGTGAGCATCACTTTGGATTCCCTAACTTTTCTTGGAGGGATTAGAGAAATCAACCAGGAATAAAAACATTGTGAAATTACCTCGTAGTATTTCTTTGGCGTAGTGCAAGTGGGGGCAGGTTACTAGGACTTGGTGTGGTTTTTACACCTTCCCCACCCTCCCCCCCAGGGATTATGGGAACACTCCCAATTCCACAAATAATAGATCTGTGCTTTATTTGTACGGGTACGGGTAAATCTCAGCTCAGCAAAAGGTAGTTTGGGGCTGGTTTGATTAACACCTAGTAAGCTTTTTGCTGCTTTGGTCTTTTGTTGCAAGCTGACAAACAGTTTCTTTGGAAAACACTATGGGAACTGGGACCAGCTTATCAAGCTTGGCATCGCAATGGTGTGTACCTGCAATTTCACAGTTTGCTGGGGAGACGTATCAGGTTTTACTTCCATTTTTAAGCTCACCAGAGCTCAGAATTCAAGAAGGAAGCTCAGGCATATATTCTTGAAGGAAACCAGCTTGAGCAAAACCCCTGCAAAGACAAACTGAATTGGTGGCACACCTTCCACCTACCCTGGGTAGCACCAAAAATATTTCCTTCCCAGTATCCAGAAGCAGAACCTCTCAACACAAACTGATGCTGTCACTGCCCTGTTCTTTGGACTGGGATTTGCCCAGTTTTCCTGCTCTGCAAACCCGCTTTATTAGAGGGAAATGGGATTGGGGGGTTCTTCTGCTCCATGCAGGACCCCAGAACTTTTCATGCTCATCACATGGTGAGTTGTGACCACGATACACCTTATTTCTCTTAACATTTATACAAAGGTCATTAAATTACTGTGAATAAGCCTCCCCATTCAGAAGCAGTCCCCAGGACCTTCTAACACAGCCAAACTTCTCAGATGGATCTGGGAGCAAGGACGCCTCTGAATACGCAACCGCTATTGCACAGGCATCACTGCCTGTTCAGTACAGGCAGCAAACATTTTATTTTTTATACCTAGACATCCCAAGCCCCATTGAGCCCTGCAGACAAATTACCCAGCAATGCCATCACTTCTGTGCACCAGAAAGACAGCCACATTTTTTAGTCCTTCAGCACACATTAAATGAAACCTGCCAGTAAAGGTGCCTCTGGGGACAATTTCTGTGCGGAGTCAGGACAGCTAATAAACCGTTCCCACCAGCTAAATTCCTTTTACCTTTGTGAGCATGCCCTACAAGGGGGAAGATCCACAGCCTCCCAAAGCAGCTGAGAAAGGACCTCTGGGCTCGACCACACAAATGTTTCAATGAAGCAGCAGTGGATGGAGTAGATTTAGACTAACAAGGCAGGGGGAAAAAGGGTGTCGGAGATAAAAGCGGCTTATAAAATAACTTGGAATGTCAGCACATGATTATGTTGTTTTCCCCTCAATCATTAGTTAGACTGCTGTGTTGCAAAATACCCCGAGGCTTGAGAAACTGCTAATGGGCAACAGCTTTTGGAACGTCATAAATGCTAAGTTTTACTGGGCTGGAAAGACAGCGTATTGTACAGTCAGGATTCAGATGGGGAAATATTTGGACACTCGCAGCTTGTAATAAAGTGAGAGAAAGTGGATTAGTAGGTTTGGTAACTCATTAAAAGGGAAAAGTTGCAAAATAAGGATTCGTGGGAAATCGGCACCCACAACACTGACCTTGGACTGGGTTCTTTCATGCCCTTTCTCAAAGGTATTTACACCTGGACCAAAATAACACCAACTCCCTACTCCCCAGCAAGAACAGCCTCCCGTCTTGCAAGACAAGCTGCAGAGGAGAAAAATCTGACTGATGATAACAGTGAACTTGGAAGACACTGACTGAATTCTTGAGGTAATGGGCTCTGCTTTATGGTCTGAAGGTGTGGGAGAAGGCCCTTTGCCTTTCGAGGCAGCAGGAGCTTCAAAACCTACAGCGTGCAGCTGCTGTGCGCACAAGGCTGAGCCCAAACCCAGATGGCTATTGGCCTACGTGGCTTTTGGCTGAAGCAAGAAGTAGGACGAGCTTGTATCTGCCTTCAGTAAATCATGTTGACTTGCCCCACGACTAATCATAATGGAATGAAAAAGCCTTTGATTTTAATAAAGCAGAGGGCGATTCCAAAGGTAAATGAGGAAGAGGTACGTTATGACGCATAAAAATTCCTTTCAGTATTGGAAGACACTGGAAGGCAATAAAATACCTCACTGGCAGCCTCCATGCCTAGCATCAGCTTTCTGTTCTTTCTTCTGAGAGCGCTAGTTCACACCCCTCAAGAGATAGATGTGCAGTAATGATGGCTTTTACTTGCTAAAACACAAAGCTGACCCCTTAGATAAACAGATTTGCTTAATGATTACATTTTCCTGTGCCAAATGAAAGCACATAAAGAGTGCAAGATTCAACAGCTTTGTGTATATATATATTTTTTATTATTATTATTTTTTGCTCGAGCTGCACAATGGAAATTGTTTGTACTCTTTGCCAAAACAGTAAGGCTCCACAACTTTGAATTTGGCAGGGACAGAGCCTAGTCCAAATCACTCTCCAGTGACTGCTGGAAGAGAAATGCCAGCAATTTGGTTTTATGCTTACAAGATGTGTCATCTACAGTACAGAGCGATCCCAAACAATTTCAGCTAACCATCTGATGGCTCTCCATTAACACTGGAAACCCTAACAAAGCCACCAGAACTGGGTTCTTCCCTGCAGGAGGATGGTTAGAGGAGTGGTTTGGGTATGGTATGTAGCAGTTCTCTAGAGGATGAGCAACCACCAGCTGAGGTTGATGGAAGAATTATCATAGACTTCAGTGAATGTTGGGTCAGGGCTCAGATACGGCTTGATTACAACCTCTTAATTAGGTCTTGCAAACTTTGTGGTAAGCTGTATTGTGAAGTACCAGCACCACGTGTTACAGTTCTGTCATTCGGCAGATCCAAAACACTTTCAGAGAAATCTGAGCTGTGAACACTCATATTTTTCAGTCATATGAGCAGTTAAATAAGCTACACCGACAACTTTCTTCATTAGACCCGTAAAAACACCAGTTTTTCATTTTCTGACATGCGACTTACGCTGACACTACGACAGTTTACAGGTTCTCATCATCCACCTTTGTGATTCCTGTTCATTTTTTACTCCTTTTTGTACAAACATCACTTGTTAGAGCCTCCTTAGCACAACTTTTCAAGAACATAACGCTTGTTTTTGAAGCTCATCAAAATGACAGGAGGACAAACATTTGTCAGATGCTGAACACTCCATCTTATTAAATGTGTTTGTCAAAGTGGCAAGGACATTTTTTTGCCAGCCCGACTGCCACCCGATAATTACAACATTAAAAGCTCCCTCTGCCTATGGAAAATGAAGTAACTTTTTATATGCTGTAAGCACACAGTTGTGGGCTAAATATTGTGTTTGGTTTTATTTTACCAACAGATAGCTTAGCTCCATAACTTACTGAGCCTTGTAAAGCACTGTATTAAGTAACTGTTGATGTGCTTAAGTCTAAAATAGTTTATAGGTGGTTATTTTTTTCTGACAATGCTGGCTAAAGTTACCATTTCGTATACTGGAAATTCTTAAATAGCACCAACAACGGTGCACTAAGAATAACCCGAGTGGCTGTAGGGGACTCGAGTGATGACCCTTGGCCAGCCCTGTTGCTGGGAAGGAATCCTACTGGACAGGAGTTAGGCTGGTTGGTTGAGACTTTCAGAGTTACTTGCTCATCTTTATAATTTCTGCTTTTTTTCCCCCCCAAATATTTGGGATTGATTTTAAAGATAACGCGTAACATTTAGACCATGCAAACCTAACGAGAAGAGCCAGATGCTTCATCAGTTGTCAGCAGAGGCAAGGCAAGACAGCACGGCCAAAACTTGTGTTCATGCTTCAGGGAGGTGGAAGCCTTCTGAAGCTCCACGTTTCTCACCTCAGTTATGTTCAGCAAGGAGAAATACTTCATCACACAAAGCCAAAGCATCCGAATAACTCCACAAACTGGCAATGCCTCGCCCTCTGCCTTTATCTCTATGCCAATGACTGTGGCTGGGGCTTGCTAACCTGATTGGAATGCTCTGTCCATTTAGAGAGCATCTCATTATGCTCCCACTTAGACCAGCAAAAAACTTGAATATTTTTCCATGACAGATGTAACTGTGGAATGATGTAATTGTCCTATTTTTATACCAGGAACAAGTTACCTTTGTCTCACACCACACTTCTAGTTGGAAAAGAATGAACATTGAGTTCCTTGCATTAAGGAACTGTGCAAAATTGATTAATATTTACATATTTTGTGACAGAACAGTGTGACCATAGTAGCCTCAAGAGAAGATTTTTCATTGATACAGGTATTACAAGCTTAATGTTTAAAAGCTTATAATGAAGAAACAGATGAGATTCCCATATCTTCTGAAATGTTTGGAGACAGCAGGAGGGTAACACAGACAATTAGGATAAAGTTCTAAGTTATTCCTGTAAAGGATTATTCTCCGAGTTAGAACCATGTGCAAAATCAAGTCATTTTGATCATTTTTAAATCTCCTTTTTGAATTGTGTTATAAGATCCAGGCTAAAGAACAGAATCCATTTCAGAGGAGCTCAGCACTCACCACCTTCACAGCCACAAAAAGGGACTGAAATTCAGACTGAAAAAACCCTACCCTTTAAGAAACCCAAACCACTCCAACCATTTTAGCCAGGACTTTACATTTCAGGGAGATTTTAGCAAGGAGTTGAAATGACTGAGGAATGACTGCCATTTCAAATGCTGTGATGGATAGAGATATATCCCAGTTTCATCTTTACTTCTGCTAATTAGCCAGCGACCCCTCCCTGACTTTACTCCAGGACCTGAAGCCAGAGCAGTTACATCTGCCCCGAGAGACAAGACACTGGTTAGACACAACAGTGCTGTGGGACTTCAGCAACTGTTCCTCTCCTGACATTCTGGTTCCCCTGTCCCTACAGAGAAATCCAGAGACACGTGGACCACGGCAGAGAGGACTGCATGACCCAAACTGCCACCCACCCACCCATCCCAGGAAAGGGATCCCTGCTCTTCTGTTCACAACCAAAAAACAACGTGTTGTGTTATATGGGTTACAGTAACAGTAGGGTGGAAAGTAAGACCTGCCTAACCTTTCCCTGCATGTATATTTATTTTACAGCCTTGTTTTTCCACAGTTGCCACTGGGTGTAGCACCACAGCTGTCCTCACTTGCCGGCAGGGTATTTTTATTCAGTTATCTCCAACCTAGCAGTTATTTTTTTCCATCAGGGCTTAGTTGCCAATTCTCATACCCTGACCCCCTGCAAAGAGAGGGTCCTCTTTTCACCTCCTGACCTTGGTCCTTCCAGCAGCGTTATCAGGGTGCAACACCTACTGTGGTTTCATCTGTGGTTTTGGACAATCCACTCAGGCTCTTTCAACGGGTTTCTTACTCTGTATCATGTCATGACCTCTGCTGGTGTGAGGCTTCATCACTGGCCTTCCAGACCATAGTAATACAAGACACAGAATACAAGCGTTTCATGTGATGTCACCTCTTAAGTTGCCCTGTGTCACATTTTCTGAGCTACTGGTAGAAGCCTCATTTTTTTTTGCTTGGATATAATGCAAAGAGTCAGTTTTCAGCTATTCTCTCAAAGAAGAGTTTTCAGCCCATCGCTGGGTCATTACTTTGGATTTATTCACACATTATATAACTTCTATACTATTATTCCACCAATTAGGAGCAGTTTTGAAGGAGTCTAAAGGCTCGCATTCCCCTTTCTGCTACAGAACAGGCTTTAAGACATCAACCATTTGTTTGCATTGCTTGAACTTCCCACGTGTAAGCCTGGGGACATCATCTCACTGTGCTGCAGCACTAAGCAGATAAACACAGGGAACGTTAGAAGGAGCCAACTGAACATTTGATCTGTAAGGAGAACAAAACTGAAGAAAAGTCTAGGTAAAAAAAGAAAATAACCTCTTACATACAGAGGTTTCTGACGAGCTGAAGACTGAAGTTGCCAAACAGCCAAGAGGACCAGCAGAGGAAAATAATGAGCTAGAGCAGAGATGGATCACAATGCCTTATGGTCACCAAGCTTTCTTGGTGATGAACACAACTCAGCAGCAACTTTTCTCACAGGGAACTGGTGGCCACTCAACCAAAAGGTTCTGAATCAGACAACTTTGCTTAAGAGGAAACCTAACCATTTTATTGAGCTTGGAGAAAGAAGCAGGAGTATGGAGGTGGCACCCACGAACCCATCTTGTAAATCTGGCCAGACTCAACCGCTGCATTCTGTAAATAGTTCTCTTAATAGAGCATGAGCTCAGCTTTACAACCACCCTTCACAAGCACGCTTTCATGTTCTTATTCTACACGTGATATGCGAAACAGATTTAGGCACCTAATAAGTAGGCAGACAGATATGAAATTTTTGGCCTTGGGTTTTAAGAGGAGAGATGGGGCAAGAGGCCCAAAAGCAGCTTCAGAGCATCTTAACAAAGGGATGGGTGTGTGTATGCCTGGAAAGCACCTGTTAGTAGAGATTAGCAAATAAATCTTTGAGGAGTACAGGAGATGAATAATTCCCCTACCAACGACACAGACAATACTGGAGAGAGAAAACGGCATCCACTAAAATAATGTGAAATATAAATATAAAGCTGGGACCTCTAGACTGGAAAGCTTATTTTTAAGCAGTTATTTTTGTGCATTATATGTTTCCACTTAACATTACGGGCCTAATGACTTGCAGCTTCGTAAGAGGGTTGAAGCCCACGTGCGCACACCCAGATTTCCATACCCAGCCTGGCTCCCAGTTATCATCATCCTGGCTGAGCAACTGGTTGGCTTTTCTTTGCTTCTCCACCTTCGCTTCACAACAGCAAGTGCTCTCACATCACACTGCTGCTGCTCTGCAGGCACATTTAGACAAATGGATGAAAATATTTTAAAACAAACCGAAAACCACAGCTCGCTCTTGAGAGAACCGGGGAAATCATGTTTGAGATGGTTTGCTTTCCAGCTGGATGTACCTTCCCAAGCACGATTCTGAGTCAGAGACATCAATTTCAACACAACTTACGTATCTAAGAGTTGCTCTGAGACAGATAAAATACCTGTGTATAGACTTGGAGCTACTCTGATTTTTAATAATCCGGCTCTAACTGAAATTCTCAGACTTCCCTCTGCAGCTCAGGTAAGAAGGGAAACTTCAGAAGTAGAGAGATCTTCCCCAGGAATTTTTCAATCTGCCAAGACAACCTGCTGCTGTAAACAATACTTTACAGAAAAGAATATTAGTGAAAAAACACATTTTTCCAACTGATGCTGCTCAGGGTCCTTGCTCTAGCCTGCACTGAGTCTTTTCAGTCACTGCCTCAGCACACAGGGTCCAGGAAACAAGCTAGCCTTCCACATTAATGGTTGAACTTGATCATCTTAAAGGTCTCCTCTGAGAAAAAACGATTCCACAAATCTATTGAAACAAACTTGGTTGTGTTTCAGCCTCTACCTGGAGCCCTGCAGGGGAACTTTTCCTTCCCCCCTGCCCGAATGGCCAAATTCTGATCTGTGAAGCAGAGAGATGCACAACACTTAACGCCTACACGCATCTCAGTATAGACCTTCCCTAAGCTGCTCCAGCTGGGATTCCTTAGGTTTATTGGAGACTAATAGGTTATACTGCTTCTGGGAACTTAAAACTGCTGCAGCATGAGCATTAATCAGGTGCTTTAAAGGGGAAAATCCACACAGGTCAAGAGTTTTAAAAACAATCAAAATCACATCTTTAGAAGTGTGACAATCTGGGGCTCGCTGTGTTCAGTGGTATCTCCAGAAATCCAAGAGCAGTTTCATCCAGTGGCTGACATGAATGGGGGGGAAGGCTACAGACCAGAAATCAGGTGGGCAGGAGCTCATGGCAGTAGGGACTGAAGTATTTTAACACTTTGCATAAATAAAGCATTGGCCAGAGCATTCCCCTTACTAACCCTCCACTCCAAAAATCCTTCTGTTGCAATGGGATTCCCTAACAAACCAGCCTATTTACAGATCCATTCTTGCTCTTTCCTGGAGAAGCAGAGCAGGGCTGCAGCAGGGACAGCTCAAGGTTGAATTCTGTCACTCCAAAACCAAGAGGAAACTGTCGGGCAGCTGCTGCTGCTGCTTGGAGGGAGGTGAGGGGTGGGTAGAGAACTGGGATGGACTTCAGCTCTGGTCTTTTCCTGAGCAGGTGCAGGAACCTGACTTTCCACTATCATCCTGGCTCACCAAAGCACTGCTGAAGTTTCCTGCATTGAACTGCCCACCTTACTGTCACTGGGGACTTCACACAGTTCTTCAAAGGACGAGCAAAACCCTCAGGGTCACAACCCCTCTTTTTGCACTTTGCCATCTGCAAGGCTTGGGAGAAGCGACTTGAGAGCAGACACCTCCAGATCACTTGGAAATGGTTTGATTTTCCATCGGCTGCTCCAGGGTGTATTTCCACAAATACAGGGTGAGCTCTTGGGAGGTCACCAGCCACCACTGCCTTTGAGCAGCTACAACATCTGCTTCCCCAGCCAAGTCCTCTCTATCGGGAAAGGGAAAAACCATCTCGTAACCGAGAGCAACGGCCGATGTCACCTCCTCTGTGGAGAAAGCTGAATTAGCGCTTGTCATCCCTCCTAATCCCCCTGAGCTCTAACACCCCTCGTGCAGGCTCTAGCAAGGTCGAGAGATTTGAACGTGACACTAAGCTGGGGAGCCAGGTGGCTGGCAATATTCCTTTCATCCAACCCTATTTTTGCTTACCTGCCATTTTAAGGCCTTTGGTAAATATAGATCAGAGGGTTCCGTGAGCACTAGGATATGGAACACCTTGGGGGAAAGATTCTAGCAACAACAAAAAGAAAAGCTCTCCCTTTTTTTCCCCTTAAACCTTTCCATTCTCCACTAAGTATTCTCTTTTATAGGTGGAAAAAGCTGAAACCCAAAGACCAATTCTTACCACACGCAGAACATTTTTACACTCCACATACGGAGATTGCATTTTAGAGAGCACGGGATAAGATTCTAAGATGCACGCTGGAGCCAGCCCCTGACAGCTCTTCCCATTAGTGAGCAATGGTCCTGCAGGAGATATTTGATGAGAACAAGCAAGAGTTTCTCTGCTCCATGGTGTTCAACATGAATCTCTTGGTGGACAGCTCGTTCAGCCTGTTCTTTCAATAACAAACATGCACAGGGATTTTTTCTCCGGAGATGCAGCATTCGTTACAGATTCACTCTGCAGCTTGTCTTCGAATGTATTTGCATGTCCACATCCAAAAAAAACCCCAAAACCCTTTCAAGAAGAGATTGTTTTCCTTAAGCACTGGGCATATTTAAGGTGCAGAAAGCTGGGGAAGTGCGCGTAAGATGGTTTTCAAAACAGATGTGCGCTGAGAGTTCATCCTCCCACTGAAATTCGTGGTACAAGGGAAAAAAAAACCACGCACAGAAAAATGCTAGAGACACAAGGGGTATTTTGTGAGCAAGTGAAGAATGACTGTTAGAGTATTTTATCCCAAGTTATCAGTTACTGACAGCTTGGTGAAACTAGATGATTTTTCCCCCCCTTTTTTTGACTCTGATGTCTTAAGAGTCCATTGGAAAAAACCCACAAAACTCAACTCCAAATATGAAGAATTACTTTTTTCAATAAAGTTTTCTACAAAATACTTTTTTTTTTTTCAGGCCTCTAAATTCCAGTAAAAGAGGTCACAGAGAAGGGCACAGATAGAAAAACAGTCCTTGGCTAGCTGTAATCTTTGGTATTTCAAAGGTTTTTCTGGAGCACTCATCCATCTCCGTGGCAAGAGTGGGGCTGAGCTAGCCCCCAAGCACTCATGAAAATCCCACCTCTAATGATTAATTAGTCACAGCATTGCACACAAGCCCCTATGTCTCTGACAATTCACTGTAATAAATTAGGCACTGATTGGTTTGGGTTGGGTTTTTTTTTTCTTTGCATTTATTCAGCTTAAGACATAAATACCTAGTCAGCCTAGGACCTGAAAGCACGAATTGGGTGTCCAGAGTTCACATGCATCTCCACATCGGGCTAGCTCCTTCTCTGAATCTCTACTAAAGTTGCTCAGGGTCAGAGAGATTGTTTTGACCCTGCTTATCTAGTTATTCCATTATTTATGGTGAAGTGGAAGGTGTTAAGGCAGATGAATGCGCAGACAGATGGGATAGAGGTTTGTGTTCCTGAACAATATCTAGTTCCAAGCAACAAGAGGAGGAAATAATTCTCTAATAATAATATTAGAATAATTAATAACTCTACATTAATTCTATGTGATGTCACTCCGAATATTTAAGAGACCCACAACTAAAATTAAAATACAATAAGTATTTCTGCCAAGCATCCACTCAAACTTCTGGTCAGACTGCAGATACTGGATGAACACAGCTCACAATCCAGTGATGATCGAGTACACTTTAACGAGCCAAGGGCACTGTGACTGCTGCCTTAATCCTGACAGCAAGGAAACAGCCAAGAATCAGGTTGGAATCTTGTTTGTTTTTAAAGAAAACAGCCTCAATTCAGTTAATTGATGCATTCACCAGGGGCAATCCCTAACCAATGGATTATATATGGCATTCGATGCACAACTCTGATCTGCTCTGTATTTATAAGAGAATGAAAAGGATCAGGTCTATTTTTAACTTCCTGGAAAGTTTAAAAATAAAGAACAGCTTTCAATAATGCGTTCAACAGCAGGTTTCAGCCTTCGTAGAAGGAGCCTGGGTATATCAAAAAGGTGAAGTGTTGCAGCTCTGCTACTCAGACCACAAATCAGTGCATTAAGTACAGCGTGTGAGGAACAAAGACTGAGGTGTATATACTGTCAAATACGGGTACACTACATGGACATGTGAGATTCAGGGAATGGGAGCCTTAAACTAACCTTGAACTTAAACTCCACTCAGCTCAAGAAGCATGAGGCAAAGTACACCCAAGCATTTCACTTGACAAAGGCATGCACAGACTGGATTTGGACCTGTAAGCTCTCCCCAGCCCCGCTCTGCATCTCTAACAACCTAGAGTTTCATTTTAAGAGGTTTTCCTTTTTTTATTTCCCCCTCCCCATGCATGTATTTCCAGCACATTTGTGCCCTGGGCCTTTCACTCGTTAAAATCACTTTCCATCTGCAGACTAGGCTGGGTTGACATGAGTACATTCCCCTGCAGATCCGTGGTGCTGGGGAGAAGGTGATCAGTGGTCCCAGCACCAGCCAGAGCTATTCTCATCTGTCCCTCCTTAGCCTCTGTAGCCATTATGTCACTGTCACCCTGAGCAGCTACAACATGGGCATCCAGGCATTTCATGGGGACACCGTCCTGCAGAAGGAAGATGTGGGGAATAACCTCCTTGGGAGAGGTGGTAACATCACCAGCTACCATCAGCAGCTCAGTCAGGGCCAGGAGTAAAGCCATCACTTGGGGCTTCATTTCAAAGCGGTTCCTTCCTTCCTCAGAAACACCGACATCGTAACAGAAACAGTTCTCCAAAGCATTTTGCATAAGTTTCAGGTCAGATAAAACTTCAGGCAGCCCACAGACCTACACCTCAAACTTGCCTGCATAATCAGATCCTGTTAAGTTCTCTCCCTTTCCTTTTATTTCCCTCCCCACACTTGGGAATTATTTTCCTTTAGGCCAAGAAAAGGCAACACGAATAATGAAGCCACTAATTTCACATAAACAGCAGTGAAGTGAAGGACAGTAAGAAATTGCCCTGGCCAGCTCAGAGCCCAGCTATGGAGGAGCTGGCACAGAGGCCACAAAGAAGAGAACAGCTAATAAGTATTACTTGCACTTGGTTTGAAAGACAGACTCAAATGGATGTGGGTTTGGGTTTTTTTTCCCCCCAGAAAACCTGAAAAAGCTCTTTTGTAGAAGTAATTCTTTGAAGGCGTCAAGTGACATGGAATTAAGCAATTATTTATTTTTCAACTGTTGTCCATGTGTATAGAACTATACCCACTTCACCCACCTGCCAGTTGGTAAAGCATGCAGGCTTGTAGGACCCCATCACCATTACAGCAACAATTTGAAACCAACCCCAAGCCTTACGACACCACTGCAACCCCACCACGAGCACCCCGGGGAGAAACCCATTCCCACAACGCTGGCAGAAGGGGATATGGTTTAGGGTTTGGGGTTTTTTTTTTTCTTGCTAACAGCAAGATCAGTTCATAACCTCCCTTTGCTCAACACTTCCAGCCGTGGGGCTCATTAAGCAAGATTAATATCCAACGCAGCCTGCGATGCTGCAGGGGACTCTCTCCAGCACTTGCTGACAGGCTCAGGACCGCGGCTCCTGGCTCCCCGGCCAGCAGCCAGCCAAGCTCTGCCTTCCCTTCCCTTTGAACAGCTTCACGCTGGTGGAAGCGGTGACCAAATTTGCTTCCCTGCATTACAGCTGGAATAAAGCGGGGTGATATTAATTAAGTCTGAATTACTAATCATCTTAAGTCCCTCAGGTAGCAGGCACAGCCCTCTTCCCGACACTTAAGGATGGGAAATACTACTCCATGCAAATACTGCAGTAAATTTAGCTGCTGAAAGCTAGTAACAGTCTGGCTTTTATTGGCACTCCTCCCTATATGCCCTGGCTTCCACTTCCCTATATATTTTAAGCCCAGCTCCTGTACATATTGGTACCTTATGCTTCAGCAGTCGCGCACTGTAAATTTAGAAGACTTTTAACCTAAGGCTCAAGCCAGATCTTCCGCCCCCCCCAATATTTTTAAGGAGAAAAGGTCAGAGTATTCCAGTGAACTGACGCACTCTGTCTAATTTATACAGCAAGAAGCTTAAAATTGTGCGTCATTTGACCATTTTCCATTTGTTCATGCTGAGATTAAGAGATGGGCTTATTGTCGAGCTTATAGTTGAAATTACAACTAAGAGAAAAAAAGGGTTAGAGGAGATCAGTAGCTGCAGCTGGGCTGTGATTTACCGCTGCCCAGTCATGGCAATGGAAATTAGAAAACTTGAAAAAAGCAGCTCGTAGGGGATTGAGAGAAGGCGAGTAATTAACCATTTCTAAAAGTCCAGGTTTCCAACTCAAAGCGGGCAGCCAGGGCTTGCTGTGAGCAGCAGCAGCTTGTTTAATTGCCAGAAAGCACGTGTGGCAGCAGCGCGGGATGCAGCTGCCACTGCACGGGAGGAAAAAAAAACCAGCGTCAACGGCAGAAAGCGTCCGCGAAGCTGAGGAGTCAGCATATTTCATACTACATCACCACGCTTGCACCGCTCGGGGCGGACAGATGGCAAGATTTACACACCCACCAGAAAACAGCTCTTTTCCTTAGATACCTCTCCGGGGTTTTCTTCCAATACGCGAGGTGTTTTCACTGCACGAGTTAAGTTCGGGATCTAAACTGATCTCACGATACTGATTCTGGAATTTTGCAGCAGTGAGGGCAAGTCCAATTAAAAAAAAAAATATATATATAAAAATAAATAGCTGGTCAATGGAGTTTGTTCACAGCCATTTATTCAGGTAGGTTATTGTGAGTGTAGACATTCGCACAACGCAAACACCAAGCCCTGAGCCGATGGAAGCTCAGATATTCCAGCTGAATTTTGTGAAGCCCAGGAAATTTCTACAAGCAGAATGGCAGATAAACTTTAAAAGAGCTTTACCTTCGAGTGCCATGGATCACCGAAGTTCATCAGGTTTCAGCAAAATTGCAAATTCAGGAGAATTTGCACTTCAGATTCCGTATTCTTTTTATTTGGTAACTGATATGAATCCCAAATTGATCAGTATTTACATGACAGTGGTAGAAGGGTAACAGATCTGCTGACGTTTTCCTGGAAGAACTGTTGCTATCTATAGCATTTTTCCATTTTCATCTGGGATATTTTTATGGGACTGGAGACAGATGGATTTTCTTGTAAGGTGAAAATAAGAACACTGCCATTTAAATAACATATTTCCATGTGTGGCAAATCACTAATACCAGAAGATTTTGCTCAAACTAAATTGATGGATTTTTCATTACCATCGAGCCTCCTTCACTTGTGGAAAAACAACTACCACCCTCTACCTTTGCTATGAAACACCCATTAAGAGACTTTTATTATACTGAAAAATACTTGGTATTTCCCAGAGCAGTATCAGTCTTGAATTGAAGTACCAGAAGAGCAGGGAAGTCCAGCTGCAGGAGAGACCAGCCCAAGCTAAAGCAGGTCAAAGCAGGAGATGGCTGAATTCTCGCATGTCAGATTCACCAGGCAAGCTTGGAAAAGCAAATCAACTAAATATTGGTTCAAAACCTGTTTGGGTTTCACATTTTGACTGTTTTGTTTGCTCCCTTTCCTGCACACACACCTATACCTCATCTCTTGTCAGATTCTCCAAGGACTCACTGTTATCAGGCCAGGAACTAATATTCTGCTGGACTATTTACACATCATCTGCTGTTGTGCTTCACCCATGACAGGTTCATGTAGATCATCCAGGAATACAAAAGATTAAGACCATACATAAAATTAACTCACATAGAAGTTTGAGATTCATACTTGAGTCTTCAAGATCCTGTCCCCAAAACAGACATTATCAAAGGATGATGGTGTACATGTTCTCCTTTCAAAGGAAGGAGCATTTAATTTCAAATCCAATCTCACAGTGGGCTTGAAAACTCTTCTGGTCTCAAGACAGTAACTGTGATGAGGCTATACAACCAGAAGTGCTTTGCTTGGCACACCTCATTTTCTATAGAAGCCAAATTCTGCCCATTCTTTGAGGCCCACACGCTAAATCCACGTCCACAACTAACTGATCATCATCTCCTCTACTGGAGAAAACTTTTCTTGTGGTGTATCACTAATGTCTAGACACATTAACACCTTAACACCAACTTGAGTGACAGAACTGATCTTCACAGGAATACAGGTGGGGGTGTGTGCAGCAAAATTCACATGGAGATCGTTTGCTTTGGATTATGTCTTACAGCAAAACCAGCCAAGATTTCGCTGTGTTAACTTTCTAAGTAGAAATATCACTGCAGAAAATAATGCTTAATCCTAGAGGTCCCACACATCTGCAGCAAAGTATCTTATAATCTTCCAACCTCTAGTGTATTAAGAAGTGTTGTAAGATACGGAAGTAATTTTATCCAATTAGTGGCAATCTGAGGCAGAGACAAATTACTGTTACTGTCCAGCTCTAGCATAGTTTTTTTTTTTTCTCCTGGAAACCTAAAAGTGCTGACAGAACAAGAAATTTAATTCAGGTCTCTCCAGCTCGGTTTAGCATCCTCGGAATTAGACCACCCATATTCCAGCTCTAAAAAAGGGGTGCAAGTGGGACCTCTCCCAATGCATTTGAGGCAAGTTTTCATTTCTACACAAAATACAGAGGTTAAAAAAAGGAAAATGAGGCAACGCAAAAGCATGATGCAACAAGTCATTAATTATCAAGACAAAGACTCTGTTTAAAGTTGTCTTTTGCAATGCCAACCAGAAGAACCTAGCAGTATCTCTCTACTAATGATATTTAATCCATCACCAGGCCAATTCACAAGCCTTCTGTCAGATAAGGAGGTTGAGCCTTCCAGAAAAAAAAAAGGTATTTAGCCATGGATGCTCTAGAGCAAAGCAGATAAAGTTTAGTGTCTAAACTTGCGAAGATTTAAACATTATTATGACATAAAGCACACTGTGCCAATTTTCCAACTCCAGCAAGCATACTAAATGTCATTGTCTTTCTAAGAAGAAAGGATCTATCCTTGTTTCCTTTTTTACTGACCGAGAAAGATTAAGAGTAATCTCACTAAATCCTCCATCACCCCCACATGATACATTTTTTTTGGACATTGCTGTGTCATTCAGAATATCATATTTAGCTAGAGAAAACTCCTGCTTTTTTTCAATCCCCGCTTCTTCTTGTCCCTTCATCCCCTTCAAAACAGCCCCTTTGTCACACCCCTCTTTTTCTGCCACCTGGTGCGACCAGCTGAAATCTGACATTGAACCCCAGAGTGGCCGGAGTCATCACATTTTTTCTTTAAACAGTTAGACACATCCAGAAGGGACAGCAGCCAACTGCAAGACGTTTCCTTCCTGCTTTGGCTTGCAGGATAGAAAGGCAAATTTAAGCTTGCCAAATTGGACTCGCTTCCCTGCTCCCCTCCGCTCTGTCCCACCTCCCATTAGGAAAAAAAAAACACCTAAGCACAAATCAAACTAAGTCCTCAAACATAATAAACAGGTGTGAAAAAAGCTTTATTTTTTTTTCTTGGCTCCATGGCCATGAGGTCTGATTTCTTCAGGAAACCTGACAAAGATAAAACTTGCTGGAAACATGTTTCAGATGGCAGCATCACTGACCGTGGGGAATTTACGTACTCTATCGTGATCTGTCAAAAAGGTGGTGGCAGAAGTGATTTCTGTGCCAAAGACCATTTCATTCCTGAAGTTACTGGGGACTAGTCAAAACCACAGCAGAGTCTTGCTGAGAGTTTGGATTAATGCTTATAAGGCCAAGCAAAAGAGGCCAGTTCCTCTGATATAAAGTAGGCTTGCTGGAGCTACGTTCTAGCCCAGGAACACCAAATAAGTACCTCTGGGATTTGGTACCCAGAAAACAGCAAAAGGTATTTGTTTCCAATAAAAGCTCATTAGCTGTTCCCCACAGATCTGCTTTAAAGGCAGTGCTCAGTTTGCCTTTGGATGGGCTTCCGAAAGGAGCAATTAAATGGGATGCTGAAAATACAGCTTCTCATCCCCAGGGGAACATGCCCACCCGGACAAAGGCACCTGCTTATTGAGGGATTTGGGGAAGAGAGCAGAAAGCATCACCCCAGGCTGGGCAGCTGCATTCATCCCATCAATGATTTAAAGCCTTGAGACCCTTGAAGACAGTATCTTAGAACATCAGGGCAGGCTTGGCCTCTGCTAGGGTGAGAGGAATCCCTCCAAGAGGTCACGGTTAGGGCTGGAAAACCCAACTCACACACATGCTGGCTGTAGGCATCTCCAAGGAGGCTGAACCTCAGCAGTGAATCTTTCTTCCCTCATTTCCAGCAAGCAACCACCACCAGCTGAGAAGCCCACAGCGACCAGCCTCAGCTGCACAATGAGTCCATTCAGCACTAAAAACTCCATTCAAAAGGTCGAGAGGCTTTAACTGATCCATTACACAATGCAACAGGAGCAATGGCAAAGAAAAAAAGGACAATATTGCAGGAGAAATATCACCTCAAGGCAGGTGGTATGAACTCCTTGGACTCGAAGGCATTGCCTTTTACAGCAGCTTTGAAGGTAAACCCTGGCATTTCTTTCAAAGCTTCACAAATTAAGCCTTCCCCACTGCACTGCTCCAGACCTGACAGGGAGGGAGAAATCCTGGAGTAAAATATTAGCACCAAAGAGACCTCATCCCAGTGGTTTTTCACTTCAAGGCATCCAAGCCAAGGGATCTGTGAAATCCATCAGGGTGCCCACAGTTGCCTACAACTGGGTTTTTTTTTAATAAAGAAAAAAGCAAAGTTAGATGCACATAGTCAGGATGAAGTGCAAAACAGAGCAAGTGTTTCAGAGCAAAGGCCAAATTCTGCCTTCATGCATTTACCATATGAACACCAGGGCGACTGTCACTACAGTTTCCAAGCTTTGAATTTCTACCCAAGTGTCCAGAAGTTGCTGTCCTTATTTTAACAAGTGGAATGCTTATCCGAGTACTGATAGCACGATTTCTCACTGGCTGTAATTAGAAAATTAGTACAAGAATCCTAATGCAATGACAGCACCATTGGCTTGCTGGTTATTTCTGTTAATTGGAGCTTGGCTCCCAATCAATACCCTCCCCGTAACAAAAAAAAGGACCCAGTACTACAGAGCCATTTCTAATAATGTCATTCAGCATGCTACAAAATAAATTCTGATGATTTAATTGGAAATGATGGTTTTAATAGGAAGCTGTTTTTGCAATTTCCATTAAAACCAAATGTCCTTTTTGCTTTATCTAAGCCAGGCCTTTTGCTAATGGTGTTCTCTTGGATTACTGTCTTTTTATCAGTTATATTTTTATGAGACTCACAGGACCCAATTTGATGTTCCCAGGTATTTCAAACAGAACGCACTGTGCAGTGTTCAAAAGTAATATTATTAGAAATGTGGCTAGATACATTAGGTGGCTGTTTTTAGAGAATCAGAAGATTCAGATTCTCTGAATCTAATCTTACATTATTCAACAGCTTCTGAAAGAAGTTTACACACAAGAACTGTTTAATGGAAAACATTGTTCAGATTCCAAATAGCCATCAATGGCTCAAAAAACGTAACCAAACAACAACAAACCACAACAAACTGAAAAAAACCCAAACAAAATGCCACAACAGCAACAAAAATCACCATTCTCTGCTCGTGTTCCCTACAAAACACCAGAACTCAACCACAGCAGGAACAATCCTTAGGAATAACTTTTATCTGCAGGTGGGCAGTTGGAGATGGCAATTATGAATATTTGATATTTATCATTTAAGTCCAAAGTGTTTTCCTGGCACAGGGTGATGGACAGAAGTGATAGATCCTTCTTGCTGCAGTTGAACCTTGGCAGGATAACACCTCTAAGGGGGAGTTCCTTTTCCCATTGTGACGGGGACCAGGTAAACCATCAAGTATCACAGGCATTAGGCAGGGGCAGAAAAGAGAGAGAGTTAACTCCCAAAGAGATATGCAAGTAGGAAAAGTTACCTCCCACCTGTATTCTATCCTGCAGTGACAGCTGCTTTGTTGTTGTAACACTCCCTTAATTTTATGATCCCCACTGGTACCAAGACTTGTCCCTCTCTGATAAAGCTTCAAGCAGCTCCAAGGGAGTTTGTTCTTTGAGCTGACAGTGCTCTGTCAGAAGCACTTGAGCATCTCCAGATTTAAAAAAGCCAAAGTGATAGTCCTGCAAAGACTTGCTCACATGGGGTCCTGCTCTAGGGAGACATCCCTCTGAGTTCAAGGGCATTTACATGAACCACCCCCCACGAGCCAGGTTCAGAGCATCGGGCCTGATGTTTTCATATCCCCCAGGATCTGGTGCTGCATGGCTTTTTCACTATCTAGACTGTAAGTTCCAGTTTTCATTTCTTACCCAATACTAATATTTGCTTTCACAGACTATTTTAACAAGCAGCGCATCAAGTGTCTGTTTGCCCAAGATTACATTCAGATGGTTGCAGCAGGTATTTTGGTTTGGCTCCTGTTATAGGAAATCCATAACTAAAAGGGCAAAAAAAAAATAAATAAATCCCTTATGCTAAACACATCCGAATTTGCTGCAGTTTCTGGCTTGGTGACACATTTTGTCTTTTGCTTTTTTAGAAAGAAAATGGGTGTTATTGCAGATTAGCGTAAGAAGAGCAATGGGACTTGTGTCTTGTGCTCCCACCTCTGCCCTCAGCCATCTGTCACCTTGGCATTCTTCTTAATAATTCTCCTAAGCTCTTTGGGACACTGTTCCTGCCTTTTGATTTGGTCAGCAAGAACAAGACAGCTGCACTGCACTGAAGGTCCCCAAGTGGAGGTAAACGGCCAGTCATGCTCCTAATAATAAATAAAAATAAAAAATAATCCCAATTCTACTTCTCAGAGTAGGGGACCGTGACTCAGGCATCTCACACCAGCCTCCAGCTGCCTGCTAAGGTACTGTGCAGAGCCAGAACTGTTTGCCATCTTCGGATTAATGCAGAAAAATAAGCCAAACTTGGAAGACTGCTCAGTACTTAACTGAAATATCAGCAAGAAAATTGCTTTAGAAGATACGTGGCTGGATTCCTATTTATCTTTCTTTTTTATTAAAAAGCCAGCTAATAAAATAAAAGGCAGCTATAAGAGACTTCAGGAGTGGTGGAGGAAGCTGAATGCAAGTAGTCCTGCCCAAAGCAAGGAGCTCTTTGGAAGAGAATCATGTGTGTCAGCAAAAACTCATTTGCCCAAGCACAAGTGAGAAAGCAGGTTTTTTTTTTTGCAGGCTGCACTAAAACCAAACCAAGGATGGAGAGAGTGGTCAGAGACAAGAATGAGATTGAGAGGATGGAGGAAAAGAGGTGACAACAAATAAGCCACGGAGAGTGAAAGAATTACAGTCCAGGGGAAAAATTATGGGCTGTGATAAAGTTTCATGTGCCAGAGTCAGAGTAAAATTTGGGAAGGGAGAAACACAGAAAAAGTGAACCCTGATAAATGCTTATTAATGCTTATATAAATATACCCCTGTATATTATTTCCACTGACACCTTTTCAAGGAGAGCTCAACCAGCAAGTTCCAGCTGTGACCTGCTGTTCAGGCTCTGAAAGAGCAGGGTAAGAGCCTGCTTGCCAACTGCTGCTCCTGGGATAAGACAAAGCCTCACACTGTCCCTGTTATCTAACAGTTTGGCATCTGGGTCAGACACTGGCATCTCAACATCACCCCACGCAGCACCCTCTGCTTGATTCCATCCCAGCTTAGTAAATAGCCCAGATGTTTACAACACAGCACAGGAGAGGGAACCACATGCCTAAAATTGGTGAGTGTGAGCACGGGGCTGGGTTTATCCTTATCCTGTGCCATTTGACTCCTTCCTGAGCCTTCCTAGCTGCATCTAAACTCTAAACCCAAATGAAATTACAGTGCAACTCATTATAGGCTTGGGAGTTTAATTATTTGAGCCGTCCCCTGCGCTCTGGCAGCTTAGCAGTTGAGCCTCCTCTTATGAAGCCATCCTTGGGAACTCTCCAGTTGTGGATTGGTGGTGATCAGCATCATTAAACCAAGTTACATAAAGAGCAAATCACACACAAAAAATAATTACTTTTCAATTTGCCTCGCTTCTGGAGATTCAGGGGAAAGAAGGGGCTATTTTATTTGGGTGTTATTTCTAGGAAAGATGAAACGTAGGTAGCAGAGCTGAGCCTGCTGCAGTCCCCTGACAAGTTCATGCCTTCTGTGCCCTTTAGTTCTGCTCTGCTCATGTATTTTGGATGAGGCAAGCAGTCAGTGTGCTGCTCAAGGCAGACTCAGCATCCAAACTCCGGAGGTGCAAAAGGCACCATGCAGGCAAACCCACTCGTAAGCACAGAATTCATCTAAGAACCTAAGAAGACATGCCACCTTTTTCCATATGATGCCTTTGAAAGCTAGATCATAAAAAAAACCCCACAGTTATTTCTGGCCATAAATAGCAATCCTTTTAAAAAAAACAAAACCAAACCAGTGGCTCTACCTGTGCAATGAGCTGTTCTATAGGAAGCCCCAGGCCAAAACCACTGCTCCTGCCCCAGCCTTTTCCTAAACACTTCAGAGGTGGGTGCGACCTACAGGTGAATATCTACACACACAGACATTTATATAGAAATGAAGTGCTCTTGTCAGATAAGAAAGGAAATATGGATATTCAGGAAACAAAACGCAAAGCTTGGAGATTCTCAGTGACGCCACATTCCTTCTCTGAATCTTTTTTATATCTTGGGAACTGCCATCTCTGGAGATACTCAGGGAGCATCTGATGAGGGGTAGTACCTAACGTTTTACAGACTGGTTGTAATACACGTTTGGTAACAGGGGGGATAAAAAGTCATATTCCAAACCAATTGAGAACCAATCTGAGAAGGAACACAGCCCTCTAAGCAGAGCAGCATGAGCTGCTTCCTATCTGGAGCCATTCTGATGGGTCAATCACAAACTAAGGCAGCAGATGTTTATTTTCCATCTCAACTTTTATGGTGTGTTAGATTTAGTCACCTCGTCTGGCATCAAATATGAAAGAAGCATTAAGAAAACATCTACTGAGGGTCAATTCCATTTTAACCTTCATAACCAACAAATGGCATCAATGCCAGTTAGCTGGCCACAAGTCTGCTGTTAAATTAATAATAATAATAATTAAAGAGTTTTGGCAGTGTCTCAGGTGGCACACTTACATTTATACCCTGAGTTAGTAGAGTTCAGTACTGGACTTATGATTGGCTGGTTAAGAAAAATCTATCATAGGAGACAAAATTCACAGCTACAATTTCATTTTGAGAAAGGGAGAGAACAGAGATCATCTGTAACCTGCTAATAAGAAAAGGTGGTGGCAGAAATCAAGAACAAAGTTGTGATTTTAAACCCAGCATAAGTTATCTGCTTTTTGCAAGTCAGTTCTTCATCATGGGTTCATTCAGTAGGAAAATGAAAGACTGAGAATGAGCCTCTTCAGATGGGTGCTAGGATCAGGGGAAAAAAAAAGCTGAAGATGCTAAATGAAGAGTTCCAAACATCCCAACTTAGCTAGCTCATAGCACTCGTGTAACAAGTGGGGCTTTGGTTTCTCCACCCCAGAGCTGCGGAGAAACATGAATCCCAATAAACAAATAAAGAGGCAGCAAGCTCAAAGCAGAGATCAGGAAACACTCAGCACAACCATAAATATTTTACTGAGGCAGAATTGCTGCTTCATTCAGGAAATTATTTGATACCATCAAGGGCTGAATAAGAGTTGGAAACAAAGGAGGGACTGGGCAAGCCAAATAATTACTCTAATTGTCACCATCAGTTAACTTCATCCAGATCAGCAGCAGCTGCACAGAACTTTTAAACCTACTATTTTTATTTGCACCTTTACTAATTCAACACTGAAAAGGGCTGTGAGTAACCACATCTGCTGCAGTGAAAGCCTATTGCCTGTCAGGGTGGTATGGGTCATCAAAGCAGGGTAGGGAACTTAATTTCTCCAAGAGACAATTGTGGGCCCTTTGTTTTAACATTTCCAGCTTCTACCTCAGGATTACTGATTTATCAGTGAGAATTATATCACTATCCCCAGTGATCCTGGACATCTTGTTCATGTTTTGTCTGCTACTCAGCCCATTTTTCTTTACATCCATTAGCAAAGATTTTTCTCAGTTTTACCTCTTGCCCTGTCAGTCTGCAAGTAACATCAGTCTTTTGTGAGGGCTTTGGTAGAGCAAGCTCCATATTCTGCTTCTGGAAAGGTTTTTTTTGGTGTTTGTTGTAACAGCACCTGCAGTATTTTCTGTGTGTGCTCCTGTACCAGCTGGTATGTAAAAAAACCAAAGTGGTGCAAAATTGCAATGCACCAGTTCCCATAAAACTGCTTCCCTGCAGCAAGACAGGGGAGCAGAATGATGGATTTCTTACATTGCAGTCATTAGCAAGTTTTTCTGTGTATTCCCTGCTTCAGCACCCACATCTCTTCCCATTTCACCACCTCCTGTGGACAAAGGAATTCTCAGTATGAGCATTCTGTGAAGGAGGAATTTCAACTGAAAGACTCTTACAGGCAGTGGTAGTGCTTTCCAGGCTCTGCCTCTGTCCCCTGGCCACAGCTTTTAAGACAAATGAAAGGGGTGATAGTCCTTACTACCTGAGCTCATGGCTGATTCCACACCTTTTCAGCTTTGCAGATTATCCAACAAGAGAAGAGAGCTTCTTGGCATGAAGTATCCATCATTTCCCACTGCTCAAGCTGAAGAAATAGTTCTCAGACTGAAAACGAGTCACCGGTTGTTCCCCAGCAAATACCTGGGTCTATCTTCCTGGTCTCTTTACCAAAGGTAAATACAGAAAATGATTATATCTTTAAATATCTACAACCATCCAAAGTAGTTTTTGTGCTCTGGAGGTACCTCTCTAGACTCTGCAGAACCTACATCAACAGCTTCTTGATAACTAAAAATGGAAGTGTCCAGCCCAAACGGATTGTGTTGGAATTTCCCCACTTAGGGAACACCCCTGACATGCCCTGCTCACCAGTCTGCCTCCAACCAGGCACTGGGGTCTGGCTCTCAGCCCTGGGCAGGGCAGGAGGACACCTTGCAGGCTACAGGAAGGCTGAGCTGGCATTTGCAGCACGCATCACTTTTGCAATCTGCATTTATAATCAAACCCTTGTCTAAAGGGGGAAAAGGTTAAGAAAATAAACTAGTGAGGAATTTCCTGGTGTGTTTAATCCCTTACAGCACGAGATGATTAAGCTATCAGTGCCTGAAGAGAAATATTACCAACGGTGATGGGGAAGGTGGCAATTATCCCATAATGCCTGTGATCACAACACTCTCCAGTAAATTAAAAGCTTCTGTTGAAAGAAAACAGGGAAGCACTGTTTGCAGGAACAGTATCACACAGATAATAAATCACTACAGAGCGAACGTGGATGCCTTCAGAGTTTCCATAGGAGTTCAGTGAACAATTAGTGTTAATATCAACGTTCCTAAAGCAAGATGTGACTCAATCCATTAAGTGATCAAAATTACACACAATCAGTCTGCAACTGAAGACCCAAACAGACCTTCATGAAGTTAAGACAGCTCTGCTTTCAAACACAAAGGTGTTAGCAGAGATGGAAGGTGAAATTCATGGGCTGTATTTATTGTGGAATCATCTCTGCAAGTCTAACATCATGTGCTGGACAGTTTGTAACAGCTCTTGCTCAGCAGGTTGCCTCCAGAGAGGTATTAGATTTGATTAAAGGAAAAAAAAAAAAGCAGAAGAAATACCCTATATTGCTACTATCAGACTTTTTACAAAGGCACGCAGTTTTGAGTCCCCATCCCTGGAGGTGTTTAAACATCGCTTGGATGCGGTGTTGGGGGATGTGGTCTAGGGGTGAACTTGTAGAGTAGGACTAATGGTTGGACATGATGATCCCGAGGGTCTTTTCCAACCTGAGTGATCCTGGTAACCCTTCAGAGGGTGAGGGAAGGCTGGGTGGTGAGCGCAGCTGGTGCCCTGGCAGAAAACCAGGGGCACCAAGGGATCTTCTGGGAAACACTCAAGACAGCAGCACAAGGTTAGTAAGTGGCTCCTATTTAGATTTCCCCTGCTCTGAAGGATTTTGCTGCCAACTGCTGCTTCTAACACCACAGCACAGACTACTTCCCCCCCCCCCCTTCAACTGCCATTCAAAGTATCATTATGATTCCCCAAGTGGACATTTTCAGATGCAATTTATTACATTCTCTTTAACTCTACAGAGTCAGAGAGCATTGGGACATCCCCTGCCATGTGGCCTTCCAGGAACTGCCATGGGGATGGATAACCGTAAAACACAAGACGACGAAGCAGGAAGGAGTGTGATGTGAACTTATAACCTATCCTGTCAGCCTGAGGTGCAGCAGTCCTTCCACCTTCACGTTCAGAACTGCACTGAAAGACAACATGCTTATAAATCAAGTTTCCAAAAGATTTACAGAAATTTGGGAGCAAGACTGTTTGCCGTGTTCAAGACCAGTGACTTGACAGGTGGCCCCAGCAGAACGATCTGCACCAAGGATAAACTTCTTTCACTGGGGTAGGAAAGAGATTTAGAGCTTTCCATCCTCACTCATCACTTCCAAATCCATTTTCTGTGATGAGGCTGGAACAGGAGCAGGCAGGGTTTCACAGACCACGGGGCAGTAGCCTGGATGGCTGGCTGACCACTTTTTCTGCTTGGACCAGACACATGGAAAAGTTACGTGGCTGGTTTCCTCTTCCCTCAGCATAAAACACTGAATGTACCTTTTGATGCCTACTATGAAGCTAGTATTAAGATAACAGACAAAGGATGAATGAGGTTCTATAAATTACAGTTATTTTAAGCAATCAAGCAGCTGGATGGACCAAGACTTTCATCCACTTCTCACACTACAGAGTTAAAAGGAAAAGCTCCAACAGCACTCCACTGAAGAGCCTCACAGACAAGTAATTGCCTTGCAATCCAAGCAAGTGAATGCAGCAGGCAAGAAAGCAGCACAGAGTAATAATACAATGTTGGTTTATTAACCCTGAAGTCAAAGCTTGCAATTTCCCAGTCCCGCTCATTCGGGTTTAGGCGGAAAACCAGAGTAACCAAGTGGCAGTAAATGATGGAGTTTCCTGCTAAATCAAGCCCAGGAAATGCAGGAATCCCAGTCCTTACAAATTGTACACTGCACAGGATTTCCAGCACAAAACAAGAGGAGCTAAATTCACTCTTTACGTCAAATGAATGCCTGTCCTGCTGAAGCTTGCCCAGGAAAGGCAAATAACTCCACTGATGGAAAGGAACTAGGAAGGCATCTGTGCTACCGATTCATATTATCTCCAAATTAATTATTTCAGCCCAGAACTGGGTAAGTTACAAGAAAAGGAATTTGGCCTTGATCAAAGCAATTAACATGTTTGGGTAAAACCTGACAAAGACTTCGGCACAACACAGAATCATAGAATAGTCCGTGTTGAAAGGGACCTCTAGAAATGATCCGGTCCAGCCTTTCATAGGAAAGGGAGCCTGGATGAGAACACAAGCAATAAACTTTCAGAAAGAAAATGCTGCTTAGGTATTGGTAGAATGGAAACCTTCAGATTTTCATTCAGGGAAAATAATGAAAAGACAATAAAATCCATTACATATCTAAAGCAAAGTGGCTGGGCTGCCAACAGCATATTTGCCAACCACATGTGCACAGCCTGCAGCTCCGTGTAACTTGACTCATCTCCTCCAAACTCAAACCTGATTTGGGGAAAAAGTTTGTACCTGCTTTTTCCTGCTGAAGTGGCACTACCTGCCCCTGCAGTTATCTGTATTCCAGTAAATATAGTTCAGGGGAGAGAAAGAGATGCCAATTATTCACATCATGTGATTCATGGAGGGTTTGCCTAGAAAGCTTCCGCTCTGCTCACGCACATATCTGATGCCATAGGTTTGGTTTTTATCAAGCACCCTTTCTGTATTTTTCCAAGAGGAAGAGGAGCGTAAAAAAAAAATCTGTCTTTGGAATGATGGAAAAAACCAAGTGTAGCCACTGATTATTAAAAGCCCCTCAAATGACAAGGTTGTTACCTTGCTTAAATTGATGCAGTTAACTGACCACTCAAGCTTTAAAACACAAAGAATGGGGATTCTCACTTGTCAAAATGTTTCCATTATGCATTTTCTAGAAATAAGTGGTCCTGAACAGCCTCTGCTGTACCAATTCTTATTAAAAAAATAATTAAAGGGAGCATGACATGAAGTGCACACCCAGTAATCAGGTTTGATGAGGGAGGAAAGCTTTGGATTACATTACAAAATGTTCCACTCATCCCATGTTCTGAGTACAGGCTCTAAGTGGGCAGACTGAAAATGTAGGTCAGTCACAGAGGCTTTTCCTACCTCCCCAACTTGCTCACCTGGGCAATAGCTCCTATTTCTATGAGACCCTGCAAACACCACGCAGCACCTACGTGAGCTGGATCAGTGGCAAAATCAGGCTGACCCCAAGGAAGAGGTGAAAACACCTGCCTGCACAAGAGCATCCCAGCCTTAAGTTACACAAAAGCCTTTATGCTTCATCTAGACTTTAAATTTACTTCTCCAGACATGCAAGAAGCCTATTTCTATTTCAGTTTAAGCTTCCAGGTAGAACTAGAATAAAGATAAGAGCAGGCAGAAAAGCCAGTGCATGGAAAAGATCTCAGAGATGGAAGAGACCTGGAAATGTTCTGCTTCTTTCCCTCCCTAAAAAGAAGTGAAAGTTGCAACTGCTCTCAAGAACCAGGGTCTGCAATCCCAGCTCTGGCACAGCTTATGACTGCAGCTGCCTTCAGAGTTACTACCACCCTGTGCTGGCTTTAAAGCAGCACAAACCCCAGCTGAAAACCGTGTCAAAAGTGTCACTGAGAATAAAGCCTTTCAAATTAATACTTGGGGCAAGCTAGAGAGCCATAGGAAATTTAAATCACTGATAAAGAATAATGTCCTTGGCCTGGCAGTAGCTGACCGGTGCAGAACATCTGTTTACTGGCATCCAGGACTTCCAGCTTTGACATGCTGGAACTTCCCATCTTCCTTTCTATTCAATTCTAACCATAAAAAGGCATTTCCCTGGACATTATACAGTTCCAAGAAATAAAAAGCCCTCACACCAGCCTGTTCGTTAACAGGTCCTGCTTTTTCAATGGAGGTAAATTCAAAATTTACCAGGAAAACCAGGAAATGATGATCTGCTTGGGGTTACCTCACCTTAAAATACAGCACAAGACACGGATGGCTGTGGAAGGCTTTCCTACTGACTTTGCCTTCTGACAGGCTATCATTTAATGATACTGGACATTACAAATATGCTGATGCTCCAGGATTTTTCAAGCAGGCAAATGCTTTCCAAAAATCACCCTTAAAATCATGTGTCGTGGACTGGTCCTGGACTTGCTTGCAAATAATCAGAGCTGGTTAACACCCTCAGAACAGGGCCAGCCACTGACAGTGGCCGAGACAGAAGGTTGCCAGTCCAGGACCTAACTCATATCTTCAAGAGCAGGAGGAAAGCAGGAAGTTCTAGAAAGCAGTCACCGAGTTTTTGCCCGGTTTTTAATCACAGCAGCAACACAATCCACAGCATCATCTGCTCCAGCAGTATCTAGAACCTACAGAAAAATCAGGCACCATCATACTGTAGCGCAGAGATGTGTAGCTGGCACTTTGAAGTCTAAAAAAAGCCCTCTAAATGACACCAGATGAAACACAAGCACAGAGATCAGCCAAGGCCACGGACCAGAGCGGTGGACGAGGCAGAGCAGAATTGCAGCTCTGCATTTCTTAGTTTATTATGCAACATCAAAGCAGAGGATCATCATCCTACACCTAGTGAGGTGCCTCCAACCTCGGCTCTTTGCATGGGAAAGGCTGGATTATTTTAAGGATCAGTTTCAGTTATGTCCCTGAACAGCCCATTTATTTGTTGCTATGCTACAGAGTAAATATTTTAGCCATTTGGTTTGTTTAATCACAAACAAAAAGCTATGGGGAAGTAATTTTCTGTCTGATTTACTACAGGGAAACCTATCCCTAAAACAAGAGCAGCTTGGCTTCATGGGTAATTCCTAGAAGTTAAGCATGGAATATTCAGTCTGATGCCAAGCTGCAGGATTACCTTCAGGCAATATGCATAGATCAGGGAGGTGATGAAAATCCAGCAGGAGCCCTTCCCATCCCAGGCACCAAAGGAGAGATTTTTCCTCAAATGCCTTCCACCTGGAAAGGCAGCAGCAGCAATGGAAGCAGCAGACGGGTAGCTCCACCAGCATCCACTCTTCACTGGGCTTCCAGTGCAGAGCATCACAGCCAGATCCTCAACTGGGACAGCCCTGACAAATCAACAGTATTCGCCACTTCCATCAGCAGCTCCAAAGCTGCAGCCTCCCCTCCTTCCATACTGGACAACTTTTATTGAATGGGATTACCGCTGCTTCACTGGTCAGGCAGGCATGGGTGCTGCTCTGGATGGGAGAGGGGTTACTTGCTTTTCAACTCGATTTCAAGCCAGGGCTTGGCTGACTTTTCCCCTTCGTGAGTGAAGTATCGTGCCCTGTACCGCACACACAATCCTGCTCCTTATGGAGAGTGTTTTGCAGACAGGATCTCATCCACAACGGAGCATTTTCAGTACATGACATCAGAGCACATTAAACTTGCTCTTGGTTCAGTAGGAAAGTCATTGGGCTTTTTTAGTTTGATGCCAGAGCAAAGAGGAGAAAAAGTATTTAATGACTTTATGAACTCCAGTGTTCCAGGGGGGGAAAAAAAAAGTGGAAAGAGTTCAACACACCCTGAAGTGCTTATGTATTGAAACCTTGAGTTATAAGACAACATCAAATGTTTCTGGGAAATAAGACAGAATTTAGCGCAGGGGAAAGAAGAAAAAAAGGCAATTATCTGTCTCAGATCCCACTTAATGTATCAAATTATGTCACACTGACCCAAAGACACAGTATGGAATCTGACACACAGTAAATACAGAAGAGAATCCACAGATGTCCTTGGTAAACGCTCCGATACCTTTGTTAGAAAAATCAGACACATGAACAGTTATTAAAGATAATTAATGGTAGCTGCTGTTTAGTGATGTGGGGATGAAGGAAGAAAATTTAAATGGATTTCAAGAAGTCATTACTCAAGAAATTAAGGGCTATTTTCCCCCCCTAAGCATCACAATCAACAGGTACGATAGAGCTGGTAGAATTGAGCAGTCTTTAGCCACAGAGACACTACCTCTTGCCACATCACACCTACATTTAAGCACCAAGCAGCAGACATAGCTTCTGCCACGAGGTTTTCATTCTCTAAAACCCCGATGATACAAGATCTTGCTTTGTCTACAGAATTATCTCCTCTGGTTGGGGTTCTTCACTGAAAGACGCTGAGAAAAAACACTCCTTGTTGTGTATTTTTATGTATGCACATTATGTGCAAATATTTGTATTAACTTAGGGGAAGCAGGACCAGGAAGAGAAATACAAGAGCTTTTTGAAGCACATCTGCCAAGGTTGGCTCAGGTAATATTTGCTCGGTAACAGCCATAGAATTTATACTCAGAAAAGCACGTGAGAATATTTAATTTGATCTTCTGTGTATCAGAAGATTGAACTCCTATCAGTCATCCATTGTACTGAATCATATACTTGGGTTTGACTAAGCCTTAAGCCTCAGCTAACGTATATTCTACTCCTGGGGTAATAGATTCTCATCTTTTGAGTACTGTCAGCACCCTTGGCAATTTGTTCCAGGGTATAATCAATAAAGTGCATTAAAAATGTGCCCAGTCTCTAATTCCAATTTTTGTCTTCAGCTCCCAGTGAAATACTACATATTCTCTGGCAGATTAAAAAGCCCTTTAAGTACCAAAATTCTCGCCGAAAGGGGAAAAGTGACTGTATTTAAATCACCACTCAACCCTTTTTATAAGCTAAATAGAAGATGTCAAAGCATTTTATCCTCTCTCTAGATAATTCCTATAGTCTTACACTCTCCATTGTAAGCGCATTTCCCAATGCAATAAAAAACTGAAACGGCAGCAATAAACCACTGTCTGATCAATCCCCCTTTCCCTCTGAGCAGCACTTGGCAAACGGGCTGTAGCTGTGGTAAAAGGAGCAGGTTTGGTTTACAGAGGAACACCAGAGCACTGGCAGGAGCATTGCTGAGAACACCCAGCTCTCTGAAGAGGAGACCACATATGCTACCCAAAAGCAGAAATTAAAGTAGCCGTGCATGCAGGGAGAGCCCCTCGGCACTGCCCAGCGCTCTCTGCCTGCATTATTCTTTTACTACCTTTCAGAGCCTCTGGGGATTATAAAATGAAAGGGCAACTTGATTGACAGGGTATTAAAAGTCCCTGCAGCCTTCCAATCCGATTTGGATCGTTCTCTACCCATCAAGCTCCTGGAAAGTTACTCTGGGTATAACCTCTGGAATGTACCCTTTACAGATGACCCCAGTCCCTGGGATCTTAGCCGGGCACCAGAGCTTCTGGCACAGTTGAGGAAAGCTCCTGGGTATCTGTTTGGCAGCATCGACCCTTTTCCTACTGTAACAAACTCACACAACTCCACGTTCTCTCAGCCGCTGCGAGCACGCAAATGCTCTTTTGACATCCTGAAAAATAACCTGCGGATTTTTTTCTTCCCCTCCTTGGGAAAAAGGAAAAGTGAAACTAAACTGCTCTCCCTCTCTAGCCCCACTCAGCACTGACAGATTCTCTTCCCCGAGCACACTGCGGCAGCTCCATGAATCTTGTACTTGTTTTAAAGCTTTCCCATAGATTCAGTTATTTTGGTTCACGACCAACCATTCTGGGGCAGTAAATCTGATGGGAAAAGATGACCACTGATGTCAGCAATATGACCTCTGGTAAGAGACATTTCTCTTGTGTTTTAGAACTTGCAGCCTCCTTCCAGAAAACAAAACAAAAAAAAGACCGACCAAAGTTTAAGACTTCTTAAAAATACCTTCTAATTATCCATGTAGAAAATCCGTTTATTCACTTTATATCTTTACACTGTAGCCTTGCAGCACTATTATAGGCTCTAAGTCAGCAAAGGCTGATAAACCCCTCTTTCTTCCTTTGAGTAGACTCTCTTAAGTGTTTTCAAATGAAGGAGAAGCTTTCTAAGATGCTGCCCACCCCATAAATCAGGTGCAGTCAGACACAGCTAGAGCTGCCCTTAAGCACTGTCAACAGCAGTAAAGTTCTGCTGGGTAAGTTTCTGAGTTTGTTCTCCCTTTCACAAGCTTTTTTTCTATTTCTGATTTATTCAAGACCCACAGAAAGAAAAACCAAAAAGAAAAGAACAAAAACCCCATCTGGGTACCCAAAACTAAGCCCAGTGAGAGGCAGCAAGACCAGAACAAGTCATTAGCTTAGATCTTAAATCCAGAGCACACAGTGAATGACATTCACTAGCAGAGATGCTGCACAACCCATGGTGCTCAAAAGACAGATTTCCACCCCGTGAAGAGACAGGCAGAGGGTAAATCTTCACAGCTCCATCAGTTTGAGCAGCTGGGCTGTGTCCTGATCTCATTTGCTGCACTATTAATGAATAGCTTTGCAAGTGTAGCATCGCCTGCAGCACAGACCAGACCTCGCAGCCCTCGTGCTTCTGCAGCACAGATCTGCCCACCCTGGACACCACAAGAATCCAGCTTTCTTTTCTTGCACTCAAGGCTACAGAGATCCAGATAAATAGCATCAGTTGGTCCGTACATTAAGCGCTGGTTTGAACAATTAACACTGGACATGCATTTTACTAGAAGGGAGTTACTGAAAATCTGATCTCAGCCAGAAAGAGTCCTGAGTGGACTTTGTGCTTCATCTAAAGCCCAACAGTAGGTAACAAAATGCTGTCTTAACATTCCTTGAGGGTATTTATACCTAGCAAAACCTCACAGGAGCAGCAAGTCCAGCATGCAATAGATTTTCTCAGCAAGGAAACGTTACTGCTCTGCCATGGATGACGGAGTGGGGATTCAGATACATAACTGGCATAAATTTGACTTCAAAATATTCTTTCTAGGAGAAATCCAACAGATTCTGAGAAGTTCTCTCAGGTCTTAGGTAGGGAGTTTCCAGTTACAAGATGCTAAGCAGACAGAATTAATCTTCTGTCTCCCAGTGCTCCCAGGCAGAGCTTTGGTAGCAATTCCCAGAGCCAATGGAATCCTACTGATGGCACTGGCAGTTGGAGGCAATCTTTTGGGCAGGAGGAATGCAAGATTAATTATTTTTTCCACCCCTTTTGAAAGAGGAGCTATATATACCTAGCCCTGCTGATGCATCATAACCCAAGTTATCTCCAACAATGATACAACTCTTGGGCAGCTTGCAAATACAACGATCTTCAATTCCACCTTGCAAATATTTAATTTGTCATCTGCTAATTAACTAAGTAGCAGGCATGTTTTCCAAGATGTGACAGCATGCAAAGGAGATTTCTAGGCCCTTTCAGAGTGGTTTCTATTTTAAATCCAGCTATGCACAGCCTTTGGCTCAGAGAGTTAGAAAAACATCCCAACTCCTCATGTTCAAAATGAAATCTGATTGCAATGCAGACAGACATTATCATTTTTTTTTGCATGATAGCCAGGGATTTTATTAATTTTTTTTTGATCAGAAGCTCAGTTTGCAGCTTCCCAACTACATTCTCGTTGTTCTTTCGATACCATTCTCAGCTTTGCTAGACACTTCCAACCCTCACTTTCCATTGCTCCTTTAGTGAGCACAGTTCACGTGTTTTCCATTAGAAGGCTCAGGTGCAGACAAGTAGCTGAGCAATGAGCATCCTTTCAGAGCAGGTTCTTTTTCCACTGGTCTCTCAAAGAAAGTCTCTGGCTTTATTTACATGGGTTTGTTAAAGGTGTCTAACAAGTCTTGCTCCACTGTGTATTTTAATTGACAATTTTCACTCTGAAGATTTATTTCCGCTTGTACGCCTGGTATTTTCTCATTTGAGTTCACCTTTAACAGAAGCTTAATTCATGGAATATATAATCCAAATGAACATGATTTTTTTCTTCAACTTGCCATAGTTTTTTAGCTGTTTTGCCCTGATCCATTTTAATCAGCAGGCAGCAGAATAGATTCCTGGCAGCGTACTCGTTCTGCCCTCCCAGTTAGCAGAAACACCTGGGAGTGAACTGGGAATGTATTGATTTTTCCACATAGCTGCTGGCCATAAATCCATAAGCATAATATAACACGGAATCTCTGGCTTTTATCAAAATATGAAAGAAAAGTGAAATTGAAGCAGAAATCTATGCAAAAAATATATATTAAATTAATGAACACTTTGTCCAGGCGCTTGGCACTCAGCTATTGAAAGAAGACAACACACCAGCTCAGTTTGCCAAACTCAGCCTTTGCTGTCTCTGTTGTTATTGCAGCTACCTCTGCTTGGACAAGAATGTCCTCGTCATACTCCAGCCTAACCCTCCAGTGAAGTTGTACAGTCAGGAGCCAGTGGCTTTACAACCTTTTGCTGTTTATGCAGCAGCTCTGGAAGTTCTGAGAAATGCATTTTCACATAACCTCTGTCCAGTCCAAGACCACACCTTAGATCAACCAGTCCTGCAGTTCAGGCTCCTCAGACACCAAGGAGATATCCTCCAGAACTCCTTGCCAAAGTTAGACCTGGCAATCCAACAGTATTCAGAACCAACAAAACAAACGATGGAAACCAAGACTTTTCCACAGTGGACTGCGTACACTTCTGTCCTAAGGAATTATTCCCAGTAGGGGAAGATTAGGAAGAGTAGAAAATGATGTTTCAAGCCTTGATCTTAATGCCACTTGGAGTCTGTGCAATAACATCCCTTTCCATACTGTGGATGTTTACAGCTCCCAAGCACAGAACAAATACCCAGGTTATTTCCATGCCCTTTGAGTGGCTGTGTGCTGAAACACTGCCTGCTGCCACGAGGCTCTACATCATCTTCGCAGTGGGATTGGAGAGCTCGGATGAAAGATGCTCCAAAGCTTAAAGCCTCCTTAAGCAGTGACAGAAAGGTCAGCCAGAGCTTTGTGCCAGACACCACAGACCAATGGCAAAGCGTGACACGAGAATGCCTCGGAGACCCAAACTGCATTTGAGGAAGAGCAAGAAGGGACTCTCCCATCACAGATGTGCAGAGGACACAGGCCAGTCTCATTCTGTCAGAGTGAGCAAATGCAGCACGTTGAGGTTTATTGTAAGCTGATGGTTGTGGCATTTTATAATGGTCAGTTGATAGCTCTGCAGGATATTATAGTAATATAACTAAAATACATTAGAAAGGAAGCTAGCTCATCACAGGATTCCAATTCTTATCTGCTCAGCTACCTGCTAGAACAGGCAAGTTTCAGCTTGGAGAAGGCTAGCAGCTTTTAAAATGATTTGTGCTAGCCCCTTTGCTTCCTCCTCACCCCCACATCAAACTCCAGGGGTGGAGGGAACTTAAACAGAAATCTGAGCTCTAAAATGCAGCCTGAACAGTATTACAAACACAGGCAGCACATCTGAATTACACGCAACAGCGTACGCACTGCTGAGTGGCTACACCAAGCCAACAGGGCTGTCACCTCACCATTCTTTCTCCAGGGTTTCCTTTACATTACTGAATAATTAGCAGCACACTGTAAATGCGTTTTGCTGCAAAGAATAGGGAACAACACGATCAGTTTACAAGTTTGGCCTGATGGCTGCTGAGAAACAACCCGGTTCCACCTCCACCAGCCCTCCTCCAGGAGCATGAACGTCTTGCAGAAGCAGAAGACAACCAGGTGGAGGGTTTGGGGTCAAACAGGCCAAGCTGCAATCACCAGATGTGGCTGGAAGGCATCTTTAATCACCATCAACCTCCATTTGCTCATAAAACTTTTCTACCCTTTCCAGTTTCAAGCAACACAGAGCAAGGCTGCAGCTTATCCACACCAGTGCCAGACACAAGAATCCCCAATCTCATTTGTACCTCCAGGAGCTACCATGCTGCAGGCTATTAGCAGCTGAACATGTCTTACTATATTACCATAAGTAATGGAGCTTAAATTCTCTCCTGTTGGCCTTCTACTTTGAGATAGAGTGGGAAGAGCAAAAATAGAATGAAAAGGCTATAGCTCAACCTCCTCCACAGCTGGAGAGTGTCACTCTGGGCCAAGCTAACTACACAGCAGAGAAGAATCAGTTATATATTGCTTTTCAGAGGTTTTACTGGTTCATTAACTGTTGAGTAGCCTATTCTTTTAGTTGCATTAAAACAAGATAAATCCTCCTCGCTCAGTACAATGTGTAATGCAGTTTAGTCAGAATTATTACTAATGAGGTCTTAGGTTCAGACCCAGATGTTTAAAGAAAGTAAACAGCTCTACAGTGCTGTTAATGCTAGAAAGGGCTCAGTAGAAGACTCCTCTATTGCACTGGCCTAACAAAATTTAGACCCTTAATGACAAAAAAGAAAATTATTCCCCACACACACATTTTCAAGGGCTTGTCTGCAACATAGGTGAAGTGACACCACTCTTGGAAGTCAATTCTTTTGTAATTTCTGGAAAGATTTTTCAATTGAAGTGATATTTGGAAGAGCCACCACACTACTTATTCTGCAACTCACTAATTGTGGCACCAGAAGCAAATATTTTCAAAGGCCCCCATAACCACAGGGGTTTTTGATAAATTCTCTTTACAGTGGAGAATCCATGGCAAATGTTCCTGCTGCTTACACGGTTGTGCTTTACACAGGAATGCAAACCAAGGCCTGTCACACTTTCAGAGAACTGCATTTTTACAGCATATTCCAAGAGGACAGTTAAATTCGACCAAAAAACCCAAAACATCTTTAGCTCCAGCCAGTGCTTCAGGAGAGGCAATGTCTCTGCAGAGAAAAACGTTTCAGCAGATTTCCCTCACTCTGATCTAAGTCAGTTCTGAGCAAGATGGTCCTTTACACACGCTGAAAGCAGAAATCCTGTTTAATGCCACGTGAACTTGATTACATTTAAGCTTTGCCTAAGTTAGCTTGGTTTTGAGCCTTGTGCACAAGGCAGTGTAAGTTGTGTTCCTACAGCAGTGCTGATCTGTCAGGGAATTTCCACGTAAGCACCACATCAGTCCTGTGCTGTAACGCTCAAAGTTCGTTCTTGCCTTGAATTTTAAAGCTTCTACTGGCACAGTAAGGCCCAAGAGCTTATAAATTCTGCTACTGCAAGAAAAATGTCTAGAATCTCCCAGTATCAGCACGCTTGCTTCCATGCACCAGCTAAAGTGCAGTCCTGTATGTTTTGCATTCACTCAAAACATCTTTGGCTCATGAGATTCCCGTGACTCCATCCTCAGTGTGTCGGAGTTGCAGGGATTTTACGGCAGGGGAAGAGCAGGCTGAACTGGAGAAGGAAGATGGCATACATCAAGCATCACCTGCAGTGCTGCTCCTTGTAGTTTTACTGGACAAAGAACTTCCCCAAAGGTTTGAAAGCCAGTCTGATGGAAACCACTTCTGTTCCAAGTGGAATGGCAAGTAGAAAAGCCATGGTTTCCAATTCACTCAAACCCAGATATCCCATTCATCACAAAAGCATCAACAACACAGCGAGAAGAGAAACACTCAGGGATTGAGTGTCCAAAACATACTCTCTTATTTTATAAATACCACTGTGATCACCAGTATCTAAAGCTAAACATTCCTGCCTTCAGGATACCCAAGAGGAGCACTTGATGATGGGAGTTGATTTCACTTTCTAGACATGGCTATGTCCCAGCTACAGAGCCTGACAACTTACCCAAGGCTAAACTCCACAAGCTCCCTTAGTCCCAGGCTGACCTCTTCTGACCCACTGAAGAAAAGAATTTCAAATAGTAACTTATTCGCAGCCTCTTATTTACTCGGTGGAGAAATTTGATGTTACTAACATTTAATTTGAAAGTGGAAGTCAACATTTTCAACGCAGCTTTGCAGATATTAGATGCCAGCCCTAAGGTAAGAGCCCTGCTTTAGTTTCACCAGAGAACAAAATGCTTTCTGAGGCTGACCGAATTCTCACTGGAGCATTTTCTGAGAGAGTTTAACAGCACTGAACTGAGTAAATCTGAGGAACTCCTCAACTGACATCAGAAAGAGAAATAACTGATTGTATTGTGCTGAAATGCTCCCGGTTCCAATCTTTGGAAGGGTTTTCCCTGGGTAAGTCATCCTCATCAGCCCCTGGTGCTAGCAGAGTGTGCTACCACAGCAAACAGCTCCCAGTTTCTGGTATCCCTCCTTGTCATCCTTCCCATCCAAAGAGAATTCTTGGTGGGTCTCCATATGACAAATTGTGGAGATGAAAAGTTATTGAGAGGAGCACAAAGCAGGGGGTAAACAGCACACAGGGAAGGATGGCTTCAACTGAACAGTTTGTTTCTAAACTTCCCAAACATTTTCCCTTCCAGGAGAAGAAATTTCACATTTCCGGACCAGTTGTTACAAACTAAAATCGGTTGGGATTAGTTCCAATCCCAGGTTTTCAAGCACCTTTCCATACCAGACCCACACCAACTCGGCGAGAACATTTCACACCTACCATGGTAATGTTTGAACAGTTTCTGGAGGATCAACTGTCCCCAGCCAAGCACAAAGGTAACAGGACAGGCCATCTCCACAACTAATCCAAACAGATAATGATGTTACACGTTTCCCACTGTTTTCTTAACAATCTTAGCTAGCTTTATGCAGCTTGGTCTTTACCAAACTTTTCTGCTGCCTGCCATGGTATTATTTCCACTTTCACCTTCTTAAACCTGTTTTCCTCAGCAGCATCCCTGTGCTGCACTTGCAACAGCAATTCCCAGCAGTGCAGATTGATACTATACTGACATCTAGTTATCAGCCTCTGAAGAAGCTGTGAGTGTGCTGGGAATTCAAATAGTTGACTACAAAAAAAAAAAAGTCAGAACTAGGACCTGAAAAATACTCAAATAACCTTCCAATGTTTGACAACCTTAATGCACTTTGAACAGGGGCCATAAAGTAACTGTTGGGAGTGAAATACTGTCATTTAAGAGAGAAGAGCTTTAATGAGAGCTAGCTATGTTCTCCATGTTAAATGGATAAAAGCTTTCCTTTATTCTGCTGCAGAATTTCCTTCGGTGAGCTGCCTCCTGTAACACTATACCCTGCTAATCACCGTGTACTCTCAGCAGAGCATGAAGTTGCTCTTTAAATACAGCAGTAAGCTGTACAGGGTGTTCTCTTACACTGACCCAGAAGGCAAATCTCACATTTGACACCTTTTCCCCCAGCACATATAGAACGAGCCCGTGAAGGGTTAAAGAAAAACAAAACCCAGCTTTTGAACAGTAGCATCCCATTATAGTGCCATATGCAAAATTCCTTGTGCAGTAGCTGGGAGAGACAGCTGTAACTAAACCTGCTGTTGGAGTGATGGGGGTGAAAAGGACAACAGAGGGACAAGAGAAAATTAAGAAGTTTTTCCAGAAAGCACAAAGGAAAAAGGGCCAGGATTGAACAGGACTGCAAGATGCTGGCACAAACACTAACACACGCAGATATCTGACTCTGACCTATTCAGGGCACGTTCTGGAAAGTGGTTTCAGACCAGGGACAAGTCCCAGAGCTTCAGACACCAACAGATACACTTGAAAAAGGGGGGAAAACCAATTGTTTTTAACAAAGCACCTTCATTGCTTTCTCAAAGAGGATACACGGACCTAATTCTCCAACAGCAGGCGACCAAAGTCCCCAGACCCTGCTCCCCAAGCTGTCCCAGGCTGTCCTGTGTGTAGAGCTCAGTGTGAACACGCAGCACACGCTGACCAGCTGAGCCCATGCCCTGCCAGGGTTACACTCCAAACAAGTCCTGAACTTAAACGCAGGGAGAAGGGCACTAGACACAGGGCCCGTGCCATCTGTGCTGTTCAAAAATAGATGTCACCTCCACCGAGGTTTGACCTTGAATCTATTTCTCTACACCGTGCAATCGATCTAGATAATGATTTGAGGTAAACCAAACAAATCTGCAGAGAGTACAAGTCACAGGGCCTGGCTTCCCCATTCCTGTTTCTATCCACAACTGCTCAGGTTCTGCTTGCCTTCTCTGTCTGTTATGCAGAATATTTTGCTGTAAGGCAGCAGCACTTGGCTCTTGTTCCGAGAGATCCTTCCCTGGTTGAGAAGATCTCTCTGTGTTTCTAAAAGGAAAAGAGAAGTTTTGGAAAACTGGGAAAGTGCTACTGAAAAACAGTCAAACTTCATCTAATCAAAATCATATAAATAGCAGAAAGTGCCGTGTTTAAGGCAAATGTATTTTATTTTTTTTAGCTTACTGATGCAACTTTTGGTTATCTGTGCTTTTGGCACCAACACCTCTTACTGTTGTGCAGGGAGTTACCACAGTGCAGGTCATCCTGTCAACATCCATCATGTCTACATCACCCTGGTATCAAAAAGCCAACCACACAAGCGTATACATGACCAACACAGACTTGTAAAAGCTAGAGGGGAAACCCAATATTCCACTCCAGGTATAAACTGGAACACATGAGTGATGCTTAGATCTTTTATAGATTCCATTTACCTAAACTGACTGCCCTGGATTGGCCAGACCTGAGGTTTACCCAGTTTCTCCACACAATTACATCAAGCTCTTTGCACTCTCAAAATGGAATGGAGATGAATCATTCATGAGTCCATACACTCCAAGTGAATATATTATGTCAAAGGACTAAAACAGGGCCACGGAATAGGCAGAACGAAACAAACCCTTCATTCTCTCAATCCTTTATTCTGTTATTTTGAGAAGACTTGTTTTAAATTTAATGAAAAGAGGTGCTTGTTTTCTCTAGCCTTCACCTGTGCTTGCTAAGGCTCTAATTCTACTATTTATTAGATGCTTTTATGGACAGGATGGAATATCACAGCCAAAGGATGTTGCAATACTTGTCAATTTCATTGTTATAGAAAAACAGGATCCTTCAAAGTTCTGTGCATCACTGGCCATTCTCCCAATTATCAAGGTAGAAATTCTCCAGGTTCCTTCTCTGATGAGACAATACATCCATCAGCAAAACCTCATCATCCCAAATCCAGTGAAAATAGCCTTTAACAGAATCTTTTCACCAGCTACCATGCCAGCTGCACAATTTGCATGACATTTATGAAGACTGCAGATTTCTGATGAAGAAGTTCCACAAAGTACCTCTCTATACATCAGTATCTTACTTTCTTATGCATCTATGAAAGCCCAGGAGTTCGGCACATTGAGGAGCTGAGAATACTCAACACAAGCACAGCACAAATACCCAGGTCTCCATGAAGGCAGAACTCCAAAATCTGGTTTCTAACCAGCAGGTTTTTTAATGAGAAAGATTAACAGCCTGCAACCCACAGCAGAGCACTACTCCCTTCTAAATCATTAACTTGTATTCCCTTATTTCCCTACCTGAGTGGTGCCAGAAACATTACTGCACAATTATTTCCAAGAGGTATTCTCTTCACAGAAGCATCAGCTTGTCAGAGTTGTCATTTCCAGGATAAACATTGTAAGACCATTCTACAGGCAACAGATTTCTTTTGGAAGAAATGTATTTGCTTATTGCCTTGCTCTGGAATACATTCATACAGCAACGCATCACGATTCTTGTATTTAAAGAAAGAAGCTGAGGTTTAAAGTTTAGTGTGTAAAATGTTCTTACATAGCCAAAGCACTCTGAAAACAACATTGCCATGTATTAAATTTGCTCTGAAATCAAAATCAGTCACAGTTACATTAGATTTAAACTAGAGGACCAGACATAACTGTGGGATGGTCATGTGAATGTTACTTTCTATGTCATAGCAGAGGAAAGAGGCAAAACTCTTGGGCAGGAGAAGCAGCTCTTACATCATCTTCTACACAGAGATGAGGTTTCCACATGGTAGAGGATAAAAATCACTGCAGTAATTTTTATGCAATCAGAAGAAAACCAAATTGATGGTCAGTAGCATTAATTCAGCCTTTCTGCAAATTACTCTGGACTTGATGATCTCAGAGGTCTTTTCCAGCCTCAGTAATTCTGTGATACTCATTCCTCAGCATTTTTATTTGATACCATTTCTCAAAAGGTATCCAGTTCTTATACAACTGGCCAAGACAGAAAAATCACAGTGAGAACCAGTAGTGTTCCAGGAACATGAGGTTCTTATTGTCCTGGCATGGTCTATATAAATTAATAAAGTGCCAAAACTTTCTAAAAGCAGGTGGTTAGATGTGGGGTGAATGGGAGGTTATTTAGATAAGATTCATTGTTTTTGGAAACAACAGCAGAGAACACCTCTAATAAGTGAGGAGCCTCAGATCTCTAGACAGAAAGAATGGAAGAATGCTCCAGGTTCCTTCACAGCAGATGCCACAGAAGAAAGACTATAAAGATTCTATAGCAAGGCACAAACTATGATTTTGTTTTCTAAAGGCCTCCAATTTAGTTTCAAACGTGACAGTTGCATACACCTGCACTCAGAGTCCATATCAGAAATAATAACAACCTCTTTTTTGTGGTGTTCTTTTAGCGAGTCGGTATTTTTGACAGGGTCTGAATTAGTGTAGCAATTAGAAGGCTCATGCATAAATAGATTAATTATCTATGCTATTTTTTTATCCAAAGGAGGCCTCTTGATCTAGTCTCTCCACTGATTTCCTTCCAAGAACATGCCATCTGTGTTAACATCTCCGCATCTCTATCCTACACTAAATAAATACTCTTTTATAGTGATCTAAGTGTCATATAAACCTGACAGGTATTAAAAACCCCTTACAGGTACAAATGCACGAGCCCCTGGAGTCTGGGCTTGCTAAACCTCCACCCTGTGCCAGGCTCCTGCCAGTCACAGAGCAGCCCGAAATAAATCAGTGCTTTGTTACAAACCAGGCAAAGCAAGAGCCCTGCAAACAAACCTTGTCCCACTTGCCCTAACTTACATCACAGGATGCCATGAAGCAGTCTTCAGCTCCTTCTTTACAACTGAGGGCAGCCTTTGGAGCTAGAGATAGCAGCGAGCCTCCAGCCAAGGAGCTCATGAGGCAAAAGGGAGGTCAGCTCCTCACTGCAGCCTCTCCTGAACTTCTCATGGGTACCTGTTCTCATCTGCAGGTAGTTTTGGAGGTTTTTTTAGGGTCACTGCTCATTGCTGGGGTGGGAAAAGCTCAGTAAGGGTGCTTTTAAACTCCTATCTCCATTAGGTCTGGCATACCTAGCCCTGGGAAGTCACCCACTGTGGGATGTACAGCAGGAAGAGGACTGGATCAGAAAAGAGAAATATTGGAAGTGCTTTGTCTTATCTTACTATTGTGCACTAACAAAAAAACCTCAGAGCAGCCCCAGACACTGCGGGGGCTTTTACAACTCTCAGCCTTGTTTGTCAGAGGGGAATGCTGGCTAGCACATTAGCATAGCTAATTGGATCCTGACCTACAAATTAAGTGTGAGCAGCTGGCTACCTTCACATTCCTCAGCTGCTGCCTATTTGCTTTGCTTCATGCAGTTCAAGTGAAAAAAAAAAAAAGCAAAGGACACCCTGACTTGCTACCTTGCAAATAATAGGCCAAGAGGATTTGAGTCCCTGTAGAACAAGAAAAAACATGTTCTGTGATGTCACATACGTATATATATATACACAAACCCACATATGTATTTTCATATAAGTCCACTTGTTGGAACAAATTGAGACCTCCGAGATCTACATCAAGACTGATGAAATTACAGTCACGTGACTTAAAAAGATAATCAAAAGGTGTTTACAAGAGTGCTGATCTTAACTACTGTAATTCAAAATCTCTTCCAAGGCATTCTATGAAATCTGAGTAATTTACACTGTAGCTAGAAGTATTTTGAACATGCAGATTGGTAACTACATGCTTAGTTTCCCAACAGACGAAGTGCCTTGCCAGCAAAGCTGTTACAGAATTTCATACAGATCTGCACGCTCTGACAAATGTGTAGCAGGACATTTGCAAGTGGGGAGCAGAACTGGTAGAAGATGGTTAAGTCTTCAGAAACTGCAGTCAGATTTAATCAGATGTGAACATTTGATCACGTTTCTGCATTATTTTTTTAGTCTCCTTCAGCTTAGCAGACAACACCACAGCAGGAGACAGGCATTTTCAAGCAACATCTGTAATCCTCCAGGATGAAATCAAAGAGCTGTTTTAATACCAGTCCAATCACAGGGCACAGATAGAAGCAGTTTCTGAATAAACACCTCAGCATTTACTTTTAACAAGCTGTACCTATTAAGTATTTAATATAGTGGTTAACAGAACCCTGACCAAACATTCAATCTGGATATTGAACGCGCTCTGATTGCCAGGATCATTTCCAAGTTGAACCATACCTCGCTGGAGATACATCCCCTGTGCTGTCAATGCACCATTTCAATTAAGCCAACTTGATCAAATTGCTCTGTCATTCAATGTGTTGGCTTAGCTACAGAAAGCCACGTACCCTTCCTGACAGGGCAATTTCAATTTAAGAGAATAACTCCTCTCCAAGTAGAGATGAAACAAGAAGCTCGCTGAAGCCTGCAAAAAAACCCAAACCCTATCCAATTCACACATTTGCAGTGAATTTTTCCCTTATTCCAGTAATACAGAAAAAGTCTAGAACTTAACATTTCTTCCTATTGTTGTACAAAGTTTTTGCACCTAGACTGTACTATCCATGTGCTTAAAAGAAGTAAGAACCTAGAGAGGGATCCAAAATTGAGCTATTACAAAAAAAATAGTGAAAATGGTTAGAAACAGAACAGTCCTGGGGCAGGGAGACCCAACAGGCATTCTGAGCCCAGAAAGCACATCAGAGCTAGGCTACTCCAAGGAAGAAAAACCTGATTTCTCAGCTAGGACCCCAGTGCAGCAGCATGGGGAATTTGTTTCTCAGGGCTTGTTCTACCTCAGAGGTCCACCTGGAGACCTGCTGCCCTATGAGCACAACTTTATCCATCTGCCCAGATCCATCCCCAGGCCCCATCCATAGCTCATGTGCCTCTGACAATAGCTATTGAATTGGAGGAGTGAAAGAGCAAAAACAAGCAGGTGAGGAGGCTGGGACTGTGCTTTGTTGACTGCTAGGAAAGGGAAGTCACTCACACCCTACCCACTGGGGACCTATTCTTGCTCACCCTCCCCTTGGGTCTGGTCCAGACCCCACTGCAGGCAGTAGAAATAACCCCATTGAGATGTATGCTCTTCAAGCCAGGTTTTAGATGGCAAAGGAGGGGAAGAGGAGAAAGACAAAGAGGTCAGGTTAAAAAATACATTTGTATGACAGTTGGAAGCGAGCCCTAAACGGATACAAGGCCACATGTTCTACTATCATTAAAGTCACTGCATTGAAAATAGCATGTCTATATATACATACATCCCTAAATTTATCTCCGGCTGCTTGGTTATACATGGTACCACTCAACTTATATACCCTCCAGCAAGGAAAATAAAATACTTTACGTTCAAGATTATCAGGTTACTGAAAACCTTCTCATCCAAACCCCACTGCGCAGGGATACACAGATAGAAACTTCTCTTTTCCATTTGTAAAAGCTTGGTACCTCACTTTTGACACACACCGCAAGCCTTAAGAGCACTACCAGACTCACACCAGTACCTTCAGTTAAAGCAACAGAACGCCCAGGACTTCACAGCCTCTAAAACACTTTCCTCAGCATTAAATCTCACAGGAGCAAGGGCATTTCTATGCAATTCCTCCCTTTTTGTGGGAAGGAGGAGCGAGAAGACCGGCTGGGGGGAGCAGGGATGCTGGGGGGAGCAGGGATGCTGGGGGGAGCAACTCCCTTCCCACACACTCTGCAACTGGGGAACCTTCTCGAAGTCAAGCAGCAAACAGAGTCAATCCAAAAAAAGCTCAATAAATGCTTCGGTTCAGTTTTAACCGTTAAAAATAAATAAGTACAAAATAGAGAAAGCAAGCTGCAAAAACTAGATCCTTTTCTGCTAAGTACACTCCAAACCATGGTAATTATTGGTAGGTGAAGCAACCTACGACAGCACTACAAAAAACCACTATGACTTTTTTAATCTATCCCTCCATTACAAATAAAACCGCTTTTTAAAAGACCATTCCCCACAGCCACATTGTGCAAAAAACATCAGACCCGTATGATAATGAAGTTAAAAACCAAGACAAACAAACTCTCCAAAACCAGGTGTTAAAAAAAGCCAAACAAACACACACCTTGGAAACCTTACAAAAAAACAGTAGGAGCTAAAAATTAATAAAGATATCACAAAGACTCACTCTGTGCCCCCGAAGAAAGGAGAACCTCGAGACCTCTCTTCCGAGGAAGCCAAGGATGAAGCTGCCCGGTGATGCTGGGAGAGCCCGGGGATGCTGGGAGCGCCCACCCAGCTGGATCCCATCTGCAGAAGCACCTGGGGGGTGGCCCCTCAGGTGTGGGCTGGGACTGGGGGAACTGGTATTAATTTAAGGCTTTCTGCCTCCTCCAGCGTGCCTATAATAGCCTGGGCGGTGGGTTTAAGGGGTTTTTAGGGCTCAACTGGAGGTAGAGTTGAAAGTTTTGTTGTGTTTCCCGCTGGGGTGTTCTGCTTTTTGTTTGGGTTTATTTTTTTTCCTCTTCCTGTGGCACCTTAAAGGTGTTAAAGCTGTTGAAAGGCTGAGCTTCTGCTGCTATTCTTTCCCCTAATTGTTTTCTTCAGACTTTCAGGGACCAGGGTTTATCTTTTTGTGATCGAGGTGGTGATTTAGCTGAGCACTGGGGTGGGGCTGGGACCCCTGAGGGTCTGGGGGAGGTCCTGTGCTTTCTATCTTCTCTCTCCTTTAACGTTACTGCCTTGGTTTGGTGTTTGTTTTTGTTTTCCTTTCTCTTTGAAGCATCCCAAACTGTGTAGCTGGCTCTGCTTTGGAAAAGGACAAACCCAGCTCTTGCTTCGAAAAGAAAACATGCTAACCTGTGTTTACTGAAGGCTTGTCTCTAGTATACAAACAAAAATTAAATGACAATTGTGCCCTAAATGATGGGAATTGTTGCTAAAACTGAAGGTAGGCAGTTGCAAGACCTTGGCTCCGTGCTGGTTTTTGCCTTGCAAGAGCTCTTCCATTTGTGCTGGTGCCACTGCTTTGCTCCCTGGGGTCCAGCCCAGGGTCTGAGGTTGCTCTTCCCACCTTTTGTTAGTGGCAGGGTTTAGTGAAGTGATACACCTGAGTGTACAAAAAGAGTGATTTTTTAATGGGTTTTTTCCCCCCCTTTGAAATAGGAAAATGAGCAGAGTAGGCTTTCTGTAAAATGGGCTTTTCTAGTAGCAGGAAAGGTGGATTTGACTGTTGCAGAGCTCTGCTTCAGACAGAAGAAAATGGAGAAAGAACAGAGAAAAAGAAAAGTCCTGCATGCAATGTGCATTGAGAGAAACAGAAGGGAAATCGTAACGCTGTCAGCCTCTGATCCTTGGAAATACACTGTCAGAGCCAAGCAAAATCATGAGACTGACTTAGAAAAAAACAGAAAGCTTTGCAGAAGTGATACATTTGGGTTCTTTTTGTTTGACTTCTGGTTTCTGAGCCTCTTGGTTCATTGTTTTGGATTCTTTTCCTTTGAAACCCACAGTGGCCATAAAGGCATGTGTCTTGTTGATGGCTGTGTTTCCTTCTCGCTTGGACTTTCCTCTTAAGTCAGTAGATACTGGAAGCTAGTGGCAAAAACAAACCGCAGAGCAGGAGGCTTCTGATAAAAATCATGGGAGCTGGTAAAAGTGTTTATTTCAAACAGGGAGAATAACTCCAGGAAAGCTTTGTCTCATGGAGTGGGTCCTTCCCCTCTAACACTGGACTGGGGTTACTCTCTGCAGGAGAGGGCAGACTAAATTTTGGAAATAGTTTGCAAGAAATGTTTAATAATAATTAAAAAAAAAACCCCAACAACTCTGGAAAAGAAGATTCCCTGAAATGTTTAATCAGAAACACTGGAACATTTTGCTTCAATAGTAAGTATTATACTAAATATTAATATTCTGCTGTTATAGGAAAATTGAAGCAAAATGTTTACTGTCTTGAAGTTAAATATTTTACTATTACTGAGAAGAAGAAATTGAAACAATCCAGTGAAACATTTCAGTTTTGACAAAACTGCTTTTTCTCATTGGACTGCTCTGTCAAAACATTGTGACCAGCTCTAATAAACATATGCATAATGAGTATAAACACACGTTCACTCTAAAGATGCTGGTTTAAACATTACTGCAGAATTAAATCTTTGTTTATCCACAGAATAGACTGAACATAGGCAACAGCTGTTCAGCCTTTCAGCACCTCGTCCCTAGTGTCCCTCAGTGCTCTGTAGGGAGATGCTGCTCCAGGACTCAATAATTATGGGTATTTGGGGTGCTGGCCCCTGAGCTGTGGGGGTTCTTCACTAGTGTCACCTACATCCTGATACTTATTTTATACTATTTATGTGTAATATTTCTGATTCCCAAAGAAGTACACATATCCATCCATTGCTTTATCCTCTATACCCTCAAACCAGAGGATCACCCTCATTGAAAATGAGTGATTTTGGCTGCAGCTCGTTAAAACACCCAGAAAATGGAAACCTTCAGAAAAAATGATACCTCAGCAGCGCTCCCCAAACGAGTCCTTTTTGTCAAGAACTTTCCATCCCTAGCGATGCAATCAGTAGCTCTAAACCAAATGTTTGCCAATATATACGCTGCATTTATTCAGGACAAATAAAGAATAAATCAGTCGGTTTGTTGTGAATAACTTCCACAGCTGATGGGCGCATGCTGGTTTGCTACAGCTTTGGAAACATTTTTTAGGATCCCTCTCCCCTCTGAGGGAAGACTAGCTCCTGTTCTAGTTCTAGATCAGGTCCTGGAAAGAAAACAACTGGAGCAAAATTAGGACACAGAGTAAATTGCCCATAGTTTGTATAAAAGTCAAGTGAATAAATCATTCTTTAGAAACCACGATTTTTGTGGAAAGAAGGGGACATCTTCTCAGTGATGCCAGCCTCAGCAGGCACCTGCTGCCCATGGCAGCTCATCACTCTCTGCATGGTGACACCGGCTCACTGGGCTTGGAAAACCAGCAGCCACTGCAAAACTCCAATTTTCATTATCTTTTAACCCAAAGCTATCTACTGACTTACAAACAGCAAGGCTACTGAGAGACCTTACATGGCCAAGGTGATGTGTGTGTGAGGAGGTGTTCCAACACAGCCACGTGGGTTCTCTCTGTGGACTCTTTGGCAGGGAGCTCCTGCAAACCTCCCACCTCCTGCTCACAGGTGATGTCCTACTGTGTCTGGCTCTGTGCTCATCTGCCACAGGTACATGGGACCTCCAGGGTAATATTCACCCCTCCCAAGCCAGGCTTGCTGGTTTGGTGCCCATATATGCAACCTGATCTTAAAGAAGAATTTGGGAGAAGCCTCAGAATGCAAGGAGAGATCCTTGAGTGACCCTCCTGTGTTCTTAGAAATCATTTCGAAACTGAGCTCTGCAAGGACAGGAGGGCAGGGAGGGGCTTCAGCGGTGCTGAGCTTCGTGGGCAGAGCAGAGACCCCCAGAGCAGGGGAAATGTAACATTCAAGTTCAGGATCCTTTGCCTGATCTCTTTCTGGATAAAGAATTCTTCAAACAGCCAAGTATCTCCATATGGCTGAACAACCTCCTTCAGTGAAAGCTATGGACACTCAGCCAGCATCTTTGCTGGGGCTCGTGGTGCCTCCTAAGAGAGTACCTGAGCACTTAGAAATGCACATTATTGTGTGAAGGATGTGAAACAGTCTTGCCTTGTTGACAGAATCCTCCTCTGATGTGCTTATTATTGACACCCTTATTGCCCCCTTCTTTGCCTCTCCTCAGTCCATTTATTGGATTAATTAACTTAATAGAGTAGTGAATGAACACTGTACTGTGGTTGGTGCGGGTGTCATTCTTCAATAAACATGATAAAATGCAGGGTCTCTCTTCAGTGTTTTTGTACCAAGAAACATCTTCTTGCATTACCTTTTTATACCAGACCTATTATCTAAAATTCTAGCAATTGTTAGCAATTAAATGTATTTTAAATAGCAGAAGGGGAAAAAACCTCTTCTGCTTTAAGATATTCATGTAGAGAACTGGTTCCTGTGTACAACTCGATAGAAAGTGCACAGACAATGTGGCTTTCAAGAGTACAAATTCTGCTTGTAATTTTTAACTCTACCCACTCTCCACCCACCTCTGCACATTGCAGAAGTAGCTGTGAATGCCTCCGTTTATTGGCACCTAATTCTGCACAAAAGGCAAAAAGGTTAAACTTTAGATGTAGAACTAAAGCTGAGTTTAAGATACCTGGGTTTCAGGAGATCCTATTATTATTATTATTATTATTATTGTTTCCTCCCCTCGCAGGGTTTTTAATTAAGAACACCAGAAAAGCAGGCATTAGTGCAACTCAATCTCTAGTTCAGTATTTTAATGAAGAGTGTAGGAAAATAGGACTTGTAGAGCTCCCTTAGCAATCTAAGCCAAATTTCCAACACCAACTTACACATTGACTTGCAAACTGACCACGTTGCTCTAAAAAGTTACAATTTCTCTGTGTTTTATTATCCCATATGGTTTCAGCTCTACCATTGCAAGCATTAAGGTCACCGACGCCTTGCTTTCTCCAAGGCCACTTATTTCTCTGATATCTAAGTTTGGATCAGGAAAATGATTGTACCATCTGTGCTTGTTTGTTCACGTGCCTGTTTGTAGAGGGGCCATCTCTGTGTGGACATCTGGGTGCTTCTCTTGTGCCCCTGCACAGAGTTTATGTGCACTAAGGGGGAGAGAATGGGAGAGCAAACAGATTGAGGGTCCAAATTCTGGCACTGACAGTCTCCAAGATTTTAATTTCTCTCCCTAAATTTCTTTCTCTGCAGATGAGATGTAATGCCTCTGATTTTCCTTTCTAAAAGTGCTTGTGTGGATGTGGTTGCATGAATGTTTTCATTGCCATATCCCACTGTAGTATATAGAGTTCTGAATGGTTAATCTATTACTTGACAGTAATCTTTTCCTGCCATTTACAACATAACCTTAGTAAAACAGACTTATTCGTACCGTAATTTGTAACATATCCACACTCCAGACAGTTCAGAGTTGTTTTATCTAGAAAGGATTAAACTACTTGCAAATATTAAGTTTAATCCACTCTAAGGGAGGGAATAAATTAATCATAATTAAGCCTCAGCAGCTGCAATTCTTAGCATAGTGTATCATCTAATGGGGATTCTTGCTGAAGAATAGGTATGAGTCATGGGCATCCTATTTCTTCTCTAAGCTTGTGCTGCAAATCAATACATTTAACAAAGTAATCAAACAAAAATATTAAATGAACAATTCTCTTACTCAAAAATCAATAGAAGGAAATTGATACCCTGCCTACACGCATTTTATGGCACATTTCTCTTTCTGCAGAACAATAAAAGGCTGAGAGTAGAGTGTTTACAAAGCAGAGAAAGAACATCTTTTATTAGGGACCAAAGCATGAGGACCCAGTTGCACAAAAGCCTGAAAGCACTCGGCTCTTTTTTTTTAACTGAGAAAAAAAAATGCACAAACTGAGAGTTCTTATCACACAGCCAAACCAAAGCAAAGTCCGGAGCATCTGCAGCTCAGCTTATTGCAAGAAGCATTGGCCATAGCCCAGAGATAATAAGGCTGCCACTTTAATTTCAAAGGAATAATGAATTGGGCGGGGTGGGGGTATTTGTTTGGGACCACCAGCGACACCTGAGTCCATTCTTTGCTTGATTGGCTGCAGCTCTGACTCCTTTATTACCTTACTAGGTACCACCTGTATGAGGGGAAGGTCTATTTATTCCACTCCCAGAATGCAACCTTACTCTGCTGGTCCTCCGTGAAGATGTCAGACATATTCTGCTGTTTCCAGGCTGTAAGTGAATGCCTTTCTTTTTAAGATAAGCCTTAGTTTTGTTGGTCTGGGGCAATGGTGCAGCCATCTAGAGGATTTGGGAAGTGGCTGGGGTGGGCTGTGCCTTGGATAAGCACCATATGCTCAAAATGTTCTGAGGGTTGGTCTGTCCCTGACTTGTAGAAAGGATATGCTTATTCCTCTGTCCACTTATCTCTTGCAAACCTGATGTATAGGTGGGCTGGGAAAGTGTCCAGCTGCTGCTGGGTAGCAAAACTGGTCATGTGGATGAGCTTCTGAAATTCCTTCTTGTTATGTTTTATGTCATCTTGCCATGTGCTGAGACTCATCGTACTGACTTTAGCAAGTTGTCTTATTGTGTGTGTGTTTTGCAGGGGAGAGGCTTTGGGAAAAGGTCTGCATACAGAAAAAAAACATATAAAAAGCAGACATTAAAGTAACAGAACAAGACACAAGCCTTCTTAAACCATGGTGATGTGAAGATAATGTGATAGTGTAGGAAAGAAATGATTCAGTTAATATTTACTGCTGTTATTTTCTTGTTTGTTTTCATCTGAAGTAATCTTTACCCTAATTTCCCTATTTTCTTCCGTAAATACGCAAAATATTAGCTGGCTTTTTGATTCAGTTATTGCTAAATTTGGCTTTTTAATTTCAGACAGATCTTTCTACTGCCCTAAATGGTAATACACGCGAAGGGACGTGCTTACCCTGGGCTAACAGATGTTGTGCCTGAAATACCCCTGTAAACAAGGTCTTTAAATCCAAGGTTTTTAAGGCTCATACTATATTTATATATATAAAAAACCAGATCATTATTGGGATAATTATTTTTGTCTTAGTGTGATGAAGCTGAAGTAACCATGTGACTTCCCAGGTTGCTAGAAACCATTGCAGAACAGAAGCTTATGCCATAGATATTTATACCAGATGCTGACAGGAGCTTGTTTTTTTTCTTTGTTCATAAGAACAAATAAGTCTCATCCGAGACCATCCCTTTTTATGCCCCTTGAAACCAGGAGTCAAAGAGCTAACCATTGATGCTGGCACTGTGAGATGGTTTGCATTTAACTGATACCTCCCAAACGATTACCTGGATTGGAGGAAGTCGGACAAAGGCACAGATGGTGCTGGGACAAAACTTAAAGCTGTCTGGCTCTTGGTTGTCCTTCCTGCGAGCTAATGAGCACATTAATCAGAGATCAGTTCCTTGTTCCCTCGTTTCCATTAGGTAACTGGGTGGTGCATAGATCTGTCTTCCTCATTTACTGCCCTAGTGCCACCTCCCCTGGATGGCTGGCAGCCAGACCTCATTAGGAAAAGTAAAAGGAGGGCTTTGGTATTTTTTTTTTGTGGCTGCAGATTCCTGATTGGGAACAGGCAGGTACTCATTAACCTTCATCAAGGAGGTCCTGACATGTGCTTGACGTGCTCAGGGCTGCCTGATTTGCACTTGTATCTCCTGTCATCTACCACCTGTCTTGCTGATCACGGGATGGTGAGGAGCTGAGGTTGTGGTGCTCCATTTCATCTTGGCAGTGCTCTCAGAGGAGCAACCGAGGCTTGGAGTAACCCAACTCCTTAAGGACTGGCGAAGCACATGCCAAAGCACTGACTTCAAAAGGCGCTTGGGCTGTGTCCTGGAAACAGCATAGAAAAACATTTATCAAGTGACCTTTTGCCTTATGTCATAGCTGACGGGGGCACAGCACTTTGGCTTACGGATGCTGTGTCCTCGAGGAGGGCAGGCAGGAGATGGGTTTGGATATTTGGCAGCTCTAATGGCTATGGGGTGATGGGAGAATGCAAGAGGACTTGGAGCCCTCAGTCCCACACTAAGCCAAAGGTCTGTCCTCTGTTTGCTGTGGGCATGTGTCCTCTGATGTGCCATATCACCCCCCCCAGGCCATCTACTGTCCTTGATCCTCCATCTTCAGAGGCTACCTCTCCTTTTGATCCACCTTAACTGATCATGGGAGTACACCTTGGCCAGTGTCAGTCAAAATGAGCTGGGATAGCTTAAACCATTTTAATCACAAGTTAATAAAGAGCTGCTGCCTTAATTGGGATGTACTGGGCATCTATTTTGCAAGTGGCTGAGCCTGGGCTGGAAGGTGGTTACTGCTGATGGGGGTTAGTGTGGTCTGTATGTAGTTAACATGAGCACTGCCTTCACCTTTCTGCCTGGCTTCTCTCAAAATCTTGGCCAAATCTGAGCAGTTTTGGTGATGATGGCACGGATGTATCTGAAATGTATGTTGGTGTGAGCACAGAGAAACAGAGTAACACTGAGCATCTGAGATCAGAAACCTGCAGGCTCCACTAGACTAGTGCCTGCAGACTTTGGCTGGCTTTATGAATGAGAAGGTTTGTCCTCAGCCAACTGGAATCACCTGTTCATTACCGGGAGGGCATTAAAGTGCAATTGGTGATCTTGGAAAGAAATGTGTCCTTATCTTGCTGGGCTATGAAAAATAAATAGGCAATAAAGGCAGCGGTGTTGAATTAAATGGGGATTTCCCCTCTGGCATCTGACATGTGGTGGTTGACACAAGTAAGGCAGGACAGGTTAAAGGGGAAATGAGTGGAGTAGAAGCTGCAGAAAGTGTTTTGCATTGGTTGTCAATTAGCAATTATAGAAGGAGGCCACTTGTTCACATGAAAATGCTGGTTAAAGGTGATGTGTTTAGGCTGAAATTGGAATGTAAAGTGAGCCAACTATCTAGGCTTTAGAGCATGATCTGGAAGGATTGACTCCAGTGATGCCTTCTGCAATAATAGGGTAACAGAGTTAAATATTTATGGACAAATACCACTCCTGAGTATCAAAGGAGAAGAGCCTGTGTCTGGAATTCCACAGAGAGGTGTGGATAGTGAATCTCACTGCCACCACAGTGTGTTTTGAGGTGTCACCTCCTGGCATGGACTTGCTGCTTTTCCAGGGGATCATCCCACAGCATAGTGGGATGCTCCCCTAGAAGCTACTTTGGCTAACCAAGAGGAAATGTGATAAGGTGGCTGTACCTGGGGGATTTAAACACCTGCCTCACAGCAAGTCTCACATCCTTCCCCCCTATATCATCTACTGCTTTTTCCTTTTTCTAAAAACAAAAAAAAAAAGGTGGGATAACTTTGTTCTTTTCAAACACAGCAGTTGGCTGTGCCCTGCCCCTGTGTACTGGTTTGATGGTTACCACCTAGGCTTCTACATCCTGCCTCCTGCCTTGCAGGGATTCATCTGTGCCAGCATCGTGGCTGGTAATGCTGTACTGCTGAGAAAGGTTTTCTTGGGGAAGGAAAAAAAAATAATAGTGGTTCTTGAGTCTTGGGAAGACTGAGCAGGTGCAAACTGGTGATCCAGACTTGTGATTTGGATGCTCAGGTTTCCAAGGCCATGTCTTACGCCTTCATGAGCTAAATAGTTTTCTGTCCTTTCATGGCTCGAATCCTTAATATAGAGAAAGCACAGGGAGTGTGCAAGAGTGTCAGAGGATTGCTTTTTACAGCGGTGCAGCTTGAAGACAGTGCAACCTGCAAAGTAACACCCACCTCACCCATGGGCTGTAAACAGGAAAGAAAGCAGCTGGTCCTGCAACACTGCGGGTATGTCAGAGGAGACACATTGCTGGGGTGCCATTCTTCCGAGTCACATCTCGGATCAGAACATCTTTGCTTCATGATCCCTTATGTAAAGGGTTGGAAAACTTTTTTTTTTTTTTCCACCCCTTCAGGAAGGCACACACGTCCTTGTGCTGAGGACAGTGCTGGCTTGTGCTCATTCCCAACCCTTCCAGAGCCAGTCCCTTGCTGCCACCGTGTGTTGAAGTAGGGTTTGGCATACCTGGAGTCTCTTCTGAAGTACCCTTTGCAGGCAGAGCTTGCAAGAAACCTTAGTGTCCTCAGAGCTGCTGAAAGAGGCACCTATGGGTGCAATGCCTTTAGAGTGCTCGCTTTCCTTTCTGACCCCGGATTCAAGCTGTCTTTATTCTTTTTAGCATCCTCTAGCACTACCCCTAGGGGATTTGCATTCATCCTTAATGTTACGTGGCTTTTTCAGCTTTAAAACAAAGAATTTGTGAGGGGAAAACTCAATTCTATCCCAATATTTCCTGCAAACTTAATTTTAGCTCTAGTGCAGCTTGCACGATAAGTAGCACCACTGAAAAGTACTTATTGGATTTGGCACGGATCATTTCAGGTGAAGGAGGCCCAAGGAGAAGGAGATGGCACGTGCAAAGATGGGTTGTGCTCTTTGCCTGTGAGCTCAACAGGTTTCTGACTAAATAGAACATCACACAGTCGTGTGTCTCGACTTGAGACTCTTCTGTGTCAATGCACGGATGGTAGAGCAAGTAATCTAAACCCAGGGGTAGTTCTTTTGTCATCAACAAACGTGTGATTTATTTTTCTTCCCCCCCCCATGCAAAAGGAATAAGCTGAATTCCCAACAAATTGTAGTTCTAAAAGTGATCTGAAGGATGCTGGAGTAAAAGCTGTGTGGTTAAATACACTATGGAAGGAAAAAATTCAGTCAGGAGGCAAGATAAGAGTTGTCTAGCTGAGGTTAGTTTTACCAGCAGGAAAATAGTTGTCGGAAGAACAGCTGGGAGCCCTGGGAAGCTGCCTGGGGGCTGGAGGGGATGCGGGAGGGATTTGCTGCTCCCGCAAGAGGGAGCTCCGCGGACAGGAATGGGGCGAGCGCAGCAGGGCAAGGTCCCGGGTGGGCAGCATCGCACTTGGGTCTCACCCCACTCGGGAAGGGCACCACGGGGAGCGACCAGAAGCTCCCTGAAAAGTACCATGCAAGCTTAAATTGCCGGGACTTCGCTTGGTAACCTTGATGCCAAAGCGAGCGAGAAATTAGTCTCTGGAAGACAAGTTGTGACATGGTTACTGCTGCAACGAGCTCCGGAGATGCTAAGCCAACTTTGCAGGAGCAGATCTTAGGTTTTGTAGCATCAGCTACAAATATCTTTTTTTTTTGGGGGGGGGGGGCAAGCTTTTTTGTCAAGAGAAATTTAAAGCTGATTCTATTTCATACCTGAAGAAGTCTTATGCTGTGGGCTGTGAAAGGCATTTGTTGCTTTTTCTTTTTTTTCCCCTTCTTTTTGCCTCCACTTATATATCAAAGGTACAATAACAGGTATTAATTTCTAGAAATGTTGCCTCGTGGTATAAAGAGAAGCTGGACAGGCCCCTTGGGCAGGGCCTCGTTGCTATTAATAGAAGTCAGGCTTCATCATCTTCGTGGTAAATTTTGCAGCTTCTTAGGTTATCTATTCACTCCAAGAAGTTAGCAAAAAAGCATCTAATATCTCTTTCATCCTCTTAATAATAATAAAACACTAAGCCATGGAATTTTAGATTAAACCAAATCCTCAGAGGAAGGAGAAACTAGCAGCATCAGATTTTAGAGGAATAGAACCCACTTGGCAGAAACTGCCAGGGATTTATAGTCTAATTTTGATGTATCTGGGTTTTCCTGTTCTCCACTTACCTCTCCCTGTCCCTTTTCTCAACCAAAGCTAGAAGCAGAATTCCTGAAATGAGGCAAGGAGGGTCCCTTTCTGACAGCATCCTCCAAATTCGGGCAAAAGAAAAAGTTTATTTACAGACCAAATGTCCAAAGAAAACCCTGATATCTGAAGATCATGGGGTACCTGGAAGGGGTCTTTACATAACCTTAGCACGCCTGTGGGTGGGACAGGGCAGATGAGCCTCTACAGAAACATGGGTGAGATCCAATGCAGTGAGAACATCCTGCTGAAACGAGCTCCTGGCACAGTGGGACAGCTGATGTGAGGGGGGGGAAGTTCTGAATGCAGAGCCTCTCTCCTCATCCCCAAAGACATGGCTGGTACACAACCTCCCCGTATCTCATGCGTGAAGACGCCCTGTTCATCCCTGCTCTCTCAGCCAGGGTGGTCGTCTGGATGGGAAGCCTAAAGCAAACAAAGGCAAGCTGCAGCCAGATGTTGGGAGGCTTTCAGGTTCACTTAGCGTTCCCGGGGTAGGCAGCACATGCATGCCTGTGCTCCCTGCTTGGATGGCTAAGCCCCAGCAGCCATACCCTTTAAAGCCTTTCCCTTTGCAATGGAAACCACTGCTTACCTTTCCAGAACCATCTGAGCAAATATGGACCTTGCAGAAAACGTCAGCAAGTCCTGATCCATCAAGGCTCTGCTAAACAAACCCGGCTGAACAATTTACAACTTGACCTCACGTTGTGCCTGTAAATGGATTCTGTGAAAGGCCTTTTTCTGGGGTTAGTTATGTTTTTTGTGGTATATACACCAGGCTAAATTAACCAACTCAACAGCTCCCCAGAATCCCCTTGGTTTTGCTTTTTACTGGGCAGAGGAGATTTTCAGGAGGAACTTGTTGCAATCCTTGAAGCTCTGCTTTATCTCCTTGGCAGGAAGAATTTTCCCCTTTGTCTAGGGCAAGAAATTCTCTTGTTTGTGAATCAAGAGGCAAGCTTTTGCATTATCTGGGTTATGGTTTATCTTTGAATCTTCTTGGGAATGACTTCTGAGTGACTTACAATCCGCTGCTGAAATAAAATCAACTTATTTACAAGCCTCATGTGGTGAATTTGAATCTTCCTGTTTTAGAAGTTACCTTTATCTGCGTGGAAGAAGTTTCTCTTCTCAACCTGTCCTACTCAAGGGGAAAAACTAGTTCTTGTGACTACAGCCTGATCTTGTAGAGATTGCAGAAACTCCAGCAGGCACACTGTTTTCCCTTACAAAAGAGGGTTTAATTAAGTACTTCCTTAGGAAACAGGAAGACAGTTGTAGAAAGGAATGAAAAGCATGACACTGAAGGACAGCAAGAGGAAAAAAAATTACACAAACTGCCAAATTTTTTTTCTCCCTCTAATTACACTTTCGTGTCATGAAGCCACACAACACATGCGGGATTTGTAATTGCACAGTAAAACTCCTAACCCAGGCATGGGAGAATCTGAGTTTCTGTAAAGAGCATATTGCAGATGGACAAATATAAATCTAAAATCCTTTTTCTCTTTATACCCACAAATGCTGCCCAGCTCCTAAAGATGACCAGACCCATCAATTTCTTACCTTTAACAACCAGTATGTAAAATATACTATTATTGAAGAGTGTTTTTATAATAATAGTGAAACTGAATGTCATCACTAACTTTAAACACTGCTTTCATCACTGTCATCTTAGTCAAATGCATATTTAAGCCCTTAAGTTATCCTTGAGATTGCTGTGAGCCTTGATGCATCTAAGATTTTCCTCATCAGACATTTCCAAGTCTGTAGCCTTGATAAGCAGCCCAGGACCTACCTTAATGCAGCGGCTCGAGGAAAAAAACTGTCAAACACATTGGGGTGATTATGTGATACCATTCATGTTTCTAAATTAACTTTCCTAGTTAAAAAATACATTTAAATCACAAAGGGGAAAGAAGATGCTGGTTTTCCTGCAAACGGATCATGAGCTTAGTCTCCCAATAATTCGTGCCTGGATTACATTAAAATAAAGCCATTAATTTCGAAGGCTTTCCTGAAATGTAGTTTAGACTCCTTACACTCCTGGCTAACCAGCTAATGAGCACGAATATGACAGATTTAAAGATAGGATTAAGTGGCATATTTCTTGTGAGGTCCTCAGAGCTGCATCATTTTATGTTGCTTCCAGGTCTGGTTCATGAACTAGAACTCGATGCCAGCAAGATGACAGTTAAACATGGAAACAGGACTCCTGGCCAGAAAACTGGTGCTTTTCAGGCAGGATGTTAAGCTAGATTCATACTCATGGCCCTCAGAAAGACTTTACTATTCAAATCTCTAAATTATCTGAATGTTCCCAACAGAAGAAATACTTAAAAGGATAAGAAATACATTATAATGGAGGCTGAAGGACAGGTGGCAAGGAAGACACAAAGTTTTTACTATGCTTTTATTAGCACATAGTTTCTCTAGTATGTATTTTTCCTGTGTCCTCCTCAACTTTGCCTCCCCTAAAGTAGGACTAAAGGTCCAGAGCAGAAGGAAGGGGGACACATCTGTGGTAGGGCGAAGGCTGAGCACCGGACTGCGAGCTGCAATTCTCACGATCCCCAGGCTGAACTTTGTAAATAGACTTGGCAAGGATTCTTGCCTGGAGAAAACAGGCTGGGAGAGGATAGAAATAAATAAACAAACAACCTTCCTTTCCTTCTCCTGCAGTCCCCTCTCTTCCCCTCCTGACTGAACTCTGGGAGGACATATGTGTCTGGTCTATTGCAAAGTGGCTGTGGTATCTTTTTGATGCTGAGAAAGACAAACAATTTGCATCTCTTTATCCTTTCTCTGAAGGGAGGGGGTAGAGCATGCAGTCAGCAGCTATACAAAGGGGAGAAAATGCTCATTTTATCATAATATCTGATTTAAAGTCTCAGGAGTAAGCTGCAATGCTTGGGTAGGAATGAGAACATGTTCCCTTTGGAACCAAACAGTTTATCTTTTATTTTGGAGACAAGCACTGACTTTATAGTCCAGAAAAACCCTGCACCCCAAATCTATCCTTTGCCTCTCCCTATTGTCTTGTGCAACTGATTAGGGTGGAGTACAGGCAGTTGGGAACACCAAGTCTTCAGCAAGTTTATCTTCACTACAGTGTTGGAGAGATCTCTCTCCACTGTGATCTCTGTAATTGATGGGAATCCTCCTAGAAACTCAGCAAAAATATTTTTACAGCTGATATACCTCAAAGCTGAACCTTTAGAAACTCCATACTATTAGAAACTCCATACAGCAACAGCATGATGCAGTAGCCATTGAGTACCTGGAGAACATCAAGCATCTCTCAAGATGCTGAGTGTTCTTCATGAGATGGTGACTCACTGGTCTCGGAGCAGCAGAGGTGGCAGGAAAAGTCTCAGTGCTTCCCAGGAGAACCCATTCCCTTGGGATGGGAGGTTTAGGTCCATGAGTCAGTTGTACTTTAATGTTGACTCTAGGGTATGTTGGGATGCTGCCTGGAAACATGAGCCATGAAAAAAATCATCCTTGGTGGAGAAGTCATATCCTGCATGCAAACAGGACTTGCTCAGGCCCTCTGTTTGGTGCTGATTTACATTACAGAGGACATTATATCATTCAGGGTGGAAAGAAAAAGCACATCAGCCTCTTTTTAATAAGCTGGTGAACCACCAATGAGCTGCCCACCTTTTATTTACTGTGAGACTGGGAGTCTCTCTTGGTGGCACAACTGTGGATCTCTGCACAGTTAGAACATTGCTTCTCCTTGCTGCAGATAAAGCAGGGCCAGCATTCACCTGCTGCTGCCTGAGGGCTGGATACAGTGATTCCTGAAACCATAGATACGTCTGCTTGTACCACCCAACCCTTGACGTTATCCCCCCCGGAGGGTGAATATCCAGACGTTGTCATTGCAGCTCGATGCATTTATTAATCAATCTTTTTACTGAGTGGAAGCCTGGCTGGTCTCTCCTAATATAGTCTAAATCCCTCGGTCTGTTTCTATTACAAGACTTAGACAAAAGAACATTTTCTTCTGCTCTTTCTTACAGAAATGGGAAGACTTGAATGTGCCTTTTTTTTTTTTTTTTTTTTCCCCTGGGTCGTCTTTTGACTGACTGGGATTTTTCATGGCTGTATCAGAAAGTTGGACATTCCCCTTTTGTTTCGGAAGCTTTCGGTGATGGATCACGTTTTAATTGGCATTGAGGCTTACAGAAAAAGGGAGCACCACAGGAAGTTATTAGAATAAAGACACTATGCATCTGCACAGGAATTAAAACTGCAAATGTAGGGGGCATATTAATTGCTACCAAATGCTTTGTTTTTCTCCTCCACAAAAAGCCTTGCTCAACAAAAGTGTTTTCTGTTGGTTTGGGGTTGTTTTTGGGGTTTTTTATGTATATTTCCCTGTCTTTCTGTTCTAGCAAAAATGTAAGTGATTAGATTTGTGGGCTTTTAGCGTGGTGTATAAAATGTCTTCTACAGCGTGTTTCAAAGCATTTGCAATAGAGATAAACACATTTGTTTTGACAAGGAGGATACTGATGGCTGCAGACAGATACAGCTCCTCCACAAGTGTTGTTCCCACTGCAAGGATCTCTATACCAGCTCATGCCAAAGATGGTCAGAATATTTTGCCTGTTTATTTTTTTCCCTGAAGAAATTATTGATATGTTGTCACAGAGCTGTAATTCTTGTTGCTGCTGAAAATAGAAGTAATGCGCAGATTGTGAATAGTTTAACTGGTTATTTCTCAGTTTCATACGTGAAAGGAGGAAAAGCAGTAGGAAAGAAGGCAAATACTGTTCACAGAGACCCATAAACAATTTCAGGTGATTGAAACCCTTTTTTTTTTTTTTTCCCCAAGAAAGGAGAAAGCTGGAAATATGTTGGACAGCCCACGTCAATGAGACAGGCAGTGACTTACTGCAGGGCCTGCCTTTCTTTTTGTCTTTAATTCATTCCAATCCATTACTCTTCTCTGTTCCTCACTGATATTACTGCAGAGTTTTTGCTTTATGCTATTTCTTGATGGCAATGCCCTGTCATCAATAACTGTGAAAGGACATACCTGGAACTGATGGCTTTCCTGGCAACTATCATAACATGCAGAGCAGGTCTTAAGGAAGTATTAGGTATAGGGTTGTCTAATTTACACTGGAACACCCATTATGTATTTGTGGCAGTACTAGGAACAAAGAAAAAAATTAAAGGGGGGGGGGAGAGAATCACACAAACCTATCTAATGAAATTATTCTACATTCCTACTACCATAGCTATCAGTATAACAGCTGTTGATGGCTGTTGGAGCCTAGGACTTGGTTTTCTGGAGCTAACAAACATTTTCTTGAGAAAGCAAAATTCTTGGGTACCTCCTTGATCTTAGTGATGCTTTACCAAAAAGACTGCATGTGGCAGACTGGACCACAGCTTGTCCAGGAGGAGAATTCTTTCTGCCTTCAATAGAAAGAAGATTTAGGTTTCTTTTTGCAGATACCAGCTTGCTAGGCACTCCACTGCTTTCTTTCCCATCCTGAAAATGGCCTACTTTGGAAAGGACATAGGTGGGGTGTTTTGACATCTGCAGAAACTCCAGCTATCAACAGCTGAAAAGCAGCAGTTTATTTAGCTCTTCATGTGCGTTTCATGTATGTAAATATTTGCTTGGTTTCACCCCTGAGAGATAAGATCTGCGTGCTCAGAGGTGATTTGACATTGGAACAGGGCCACGAGACAAGCCCCGAGAGGTTGCAAAATGCCATGTGAAAAAGCATCACCCATGCTATTAAAGCTTCACCACGTTGGTACTTCTGGCAAGGATATTCACCTCCTAGTCTCTCTTTAGCTTCTTCAGTTTATTGAATAGGCACATACCCCTTCTACTACACATCAGCTTCAAATATCTTTTTACTGTCTCATGTAGAAGATGGGGAAAATAAAAAGGGAGGCGGGGGGGTTGAGAGGGAAACAAATGTGTTGGATTCTCTCAAGCTGCAATTACAGAGGAGCTCTTGGAAGGTGTAAAAGCCTACACAGCTCTACTCAGCCTTTGGCTTTACTCCCAGCTGGGCTTGGCTGAAAAAAATCTCCAGTGCACAGGTGGGATTTTAGTGAAATAAACAGCACCATGGGGATGTCAAGTGCTTGTTGATGAATTCAGGCACAAGCTTCTCCATGTCCTGGTCTTCCTCTCCCATCTTGCACATCTGTGACTTTGGCATCAGGCCTAGAGGAAGGACACACAGCTGAAACAAAGAGAGCCAAGCCAAGGAGGCAGGCAAGGAAAATTCCTATTAGATGGGATGCAGATGAAGACTGTGCAGAGAAAAAGGAAGCCAAGACCTGAAACTCTTCAAACTCAAGAAGGCATTGCAAAAAAGGTGTGCTCAACTGACTGATGCTGCCTTGCTTCTACCCAAGCTTCAAGTGACAGCCCCTTTCTTTACAGGCCAAAAAGACAACAGGTTTCCTAAGTGGCATGTTTGGCACCTTGGAGTTTTACAGGATTGCTTTCCATGTGTGTTGTCCCAGCAGCTAACAGTATTGTCAGCTAGGCTTTTTTACTTCCTCCTTCAAGGAGGAATCCTGCCCTGTAAGCATGTTTCCAGGCATTACCTCATAAATTATTTTTTTTTCCTAAATCTCCAGTGTTTTTGCACTGCTCAAAAGGGTTTGCCTTTATTGAAGAGAATAAAAAGAAGTGACAGTAGATGACAGCTGCAATGGGCTGCGTTTGCTGGGCACTCTTTTTTTTTTTTGGTGTTGCTGCCCAATTGTTCTGGCTGGGGAGAAAATAGACAAGCTGATGACTGGGGCAAGTGATCCTCCCCCTGGACTCCAAAAGACTGCTCAAAATATTGCCATCAGACGTCTGGTTCAGCATGGCCAGGGGAATTTCAGATGCAAAGCTTACTGATGGGGAAATGCTGATTCATCTAAACAGAACCCATTGATAGAAAACGGGCTGGCTTCGTGAGTCTGGCAAGTGGAAAAAGAAAAGCTTTCACTGCAGGGTGAAAGTACGTGTGGTTAATCTAGATGGAGATGGGGAATTGAGAAGACTCTGTGGACACAGGAAGCCAAGGACTAACGTGTCTGGGCCAGCCCAAGTGTACTGGAAGTAGGGCTGCAGTCTGTTCTTTATAAAGGACAGTGTTGGTTGGAGCCGCAGAACCGGAGTTGGGTCTTTAGAATAAAGCACAGTGGAATTTTCATCTGGGATTTTGATTTGAATTCAGCTGTATCTTATAGATCTGGGTTCACAGGCTGGGAAGCAGACTAATTCTGATCATCTGCATTAAAGTTTCCTGCTCAGAGCTGGGCATTTGTGGCTTTTTAAATTGTCTGCAGGAAGATTATCCAGATGATGCTCCATGGAAGGTATTGAGACCTAGCAAAAATGTTTTGTGAGCCTCACTTTGCTGTTCAAAGGGTGACAGGCAGGTGAGAGAAAGACAGCCCAGTACCCACATACAAAACCTCATCAGTCAGACCTGGAAATACCATAGAGCTGACAACCTGGGTTGGGAGGGACTTCTGGAGGTCATCGGTCCTACCTACTTCAGGCAGTAAAAACCAAGCCCAGATCCTTCAAAGGCTAAAATAAGGTCCAAATTTATATAACTTGTATAATAAGTCCTGGAGGGGTGTGGGAGTGTAGGGCAGGGGCTCAGGCACAGAGGCTCCTGGGGAGGAAGAGGGATGGAGGAGCTTTAGGATCCTCCAGGGAGAAGGTTTCAGGGTGAGCTGGAAATCCGTGTGCTATCTTGGCTCTTGTCCTACTGCGTTATACTGAAGGAGATGCCAAGCTCGTTAGCATATTTAGAGCTCGAGGATAATCAGAAAGGAAAACAAAAAAGGGAATGTGAACATTCAAAGGACTTTGTCATGCAGTAGGCCCAGTGCCAATGCTTTCCCCCACCCCATGCTGCAGTGCACATGCCTCCCGTGCCCCTCTCCCAGCCCCCCAACACCCACCCTTACTTCAGGACTACAAAGCCATCCCAGGGAAAAACCAACACCACTCCAGAAAAACAAAACAAAAGCCCCCCCTTTTGCAACAATAGTCTGTCAGGCATGATTTACTGTGCCTGCATCCACTGGGCAAGCTTCATTGAACAATCTCAATCCTCTGGGTTCCCACACTGGTTTGCTTTCCTGCGACTCAATGGGACACAAAGGCACGAGTAGATGGGCAGTAAATAAAACTGATGTCTTTTGTGTCATTGTGTGGGGGCCTTTCTCTGGGGGAGGCAGAATAAATGAAGTGTGAAATGTGATATGAAATCAATTTCTCCTCTTGGGGGGGGCTGGGTTGGGAGGGAGTAGGTGGACTTTGTCATGGTCTTGGGGATACCCAGCAGTGTATTTTTCAACTGATTGTTCATCTGGTTAAAGAAAACCACACTTCTCTCTTGCGCTTGCTCGAGTTCCTGCTTTTTTTGTATTAAAGGTATCTATAACTATGAGGAACTGGCATCCCACTTGATCTGCCTCAGTATCTCCAAGCTAACAGCTATTCTTCTGTAGAAGCACAGTTCCCCCAAGATCAGATGCATATATCTGGGAGTGAGGAGTAGCCTTCCCTTCCTTATGCTGCAGTCTGAGTTTCTTGCCTTCCCTTCTGCTGTTGGTACTGGCCATGTCACCACCTCTCTACTCCATCACTCTCCAAACGGTCCACCCTGGAATACCAGAAAGGATTTCAGTGGAGAAACAAACACTACACCCCATGCAGTGTGTCCTCACTTCAAATAAATGTGCAAGGCGCTGCGGGTGTCAGCAGAGAGCAGGAACTTGTCCGTGTCTGGAGATGTGGCCTCCAAGCGTGGTTGTTTTCTTTACGTTCTGTGGATTTTTTTATTCAAGCTGCTCCCGATGCGAAGTGTGGGATTTCTGCAGTTGGGCAAAAATGATGAAGAATGCAAAATCAAAGGTGATATTTTGGACGTGGTAGGGGAAAAAGAAAAGCAGCATTTACACACTGAATGCAGATGAGAGATTCCAGGAATAAACTGCCAAACAATATAATTAATTGGATAATACCAAACACAATTACCTCACTAACACTGCTCACAATTTCCTCCCTGCAACTTGCTGCAATTATTCTGGCTGCTACATGTATTCAAGCAGTTCCATGTCCTAAAACCAAGTCGCTACTATAAGAGTTACTTCATTTCTCCTATAAATATTTGATTTTTTTTGCCTCTTTTCCATCCCCAGATTCTCCTAAGGTATACAATAGCCCAGGTTCATTTTTTTGCACCATTGTGCAGCCACCTCCCCGTCCAGCTCAGCAGCTGGACCAAACCTCAACTAGGGCAGCTACATCTTTCCACTTTGGCTCTCACCCTCCCAGCTTTTATCTCCACATATCTGTGCTAAGCCTCTGTGTCACTGCACAGTAAACAGTGGGGGATGAGCCTCTCCAGAAAGAGCTGCAGTTCATCAGTGACATGGACCTTCTCTCTGGTGGGAGAGTTGGAGGCATGTTTATTAAACCAGATTCACGCTGCTACACCTGGGCTGGTTTGTACTGCTCAGGAAATAGAAAGCAGCTTTTAAGCGAATTGAACAGGTTGTTTGACAGCTGCTTTGTATCAGTGGCACTGCAAAACAGCCTCAGCACCCTCTGGTTTGCAGGGTGGGCTCAGCTGGGCCCCTCTGCTTACAAGAAACATCCGCATGGGAGCATCCAGCCATCCTCATGTGCATCCAACCCGTGCCACACCTGCCTGTCCCTTCCTATGGGCTGCAGAAGCAGTGGACACCTTGGACACCTTTCTTTTTACACAGGGGTGGTCCCCAAGAGGGATTTTACCACAGAGTTTTACTTTGAGATGAATCTCTAAGTGTAATATTTTGTTCTACTGTAGTATTTCTTTCCCTGTTTAGCATCACGCCCTGGATGGGTTGATGAAGCCGCTGCAGAGAAGCTGTTAAATGTTAACTGTCACACCTCTTAATCTGATTAGGATGCTTTGTTGAAAATTGTAATACAAAACATAAACTCGCCACTACAAACCTTTGCATCAGCTATAGAAAAGCTGATTTTTATATATATATATATGTATTTTTTTTCTTCTTGTAGGACTTCCATCTATCTCCCTGTGATTACTGTCACGCTGATATCACTCAGCACTGAATTTCTTCTGAACCTTCTCAACAGCTGTGGTTGCAGTGTGGTTTCTGACAGCAGCAAGGATGGCAGCATCCACAGTAGGTGAGGCTGCATTTTCTCCCGGGGAATTACTCAGGGTGTTAGATTGCTCCTGAAAACTGCCACAGCCTGATAAAAGCAGTTGTTTCTGTGCTCAGCACATTGTTCACTCCCTCAACAGATGGAACAGATTAGCTGGGCCCTGAAATGTTGTTAAATAAAATACGCAAAAAGAAAATACAATTATTGCTAAAGTGAAAACATACCGCATGGGATTATTAAAAGACCAAGATGTTTTACATTTTAAGGATGTTCTTCACTTTTTTTTTTTTTTCTTTACACCCTTCATGCACCAAAACCGTGCAGGGGTAGCGTTAAACTTTTCCATCTGATCTGATGGAGCTTTCACACTGCAGATCCATGTCATCCCTGCGAGGGATGGGGTTTCCCTCTCTGCTCCCTGCTGAGTACTCAGGGCTGCACGGTGGGATTTCCCGAGGTCTAAGCCAGTGTTTTCTCCTCTTTGATGGAGCACCAGGCAGGAGCAGGGGCTTGATAGAGCTTATGGTGACTATGTAAACTGCACGTGTCTTCTGTTACTTTTCCCCCATGTCCATGTGGAGTGAAAACCTATTGCCAGGAGCTTTCCCCTCTGTAAGAAAAGTTCTCTGACTGTGATTTCTCCTCGGATCCCACCTACACTGTGTTGTACATCATGTACAATGGACTCTGCCCTCCTAAATTCTCCAAACGGTTTGTGCTCTATGATAACCTCAGTCTAACAATCATTATTGATTTTAATAACACTAGCAAAGACAAATTTGAAAAAGGTTTGGAAACCTTCTTGGTCCAACGAAGATCGCTTGGGGTTGGAGCTGTTTATTAATTACAGAGGCACATTCAAGAAAATGGATGGGTGATCAAGAAGATGGATAACATGAGGGCTGGAGTGAGTCTTGCTATAGAAAATACAAGCGGGTTTAAAATAATGTAGGGTGACTCCTTAATGATTCCCCTGCTCATAGAGTTAGGCAGCGTTGGGTTAATGAGTTTATTTGAGCATGTGCTTAATGGCTTTTCTGGATCTGGCTGTAGGAATGCAATGCCTTGTAGACCTTTTCAGGTGTGCGATGATAATAAATCACTTTTTAAATGGCCTTAGAAAGGGAGTTTTGAATTAAGCTGCATCCCTTAATGTTCGAGGTCTCTCCTGAGCATCACTCGTTCTCCTTAATGTTCCTCAACCTAAATCATCTCATTAATGATGTATGAAAAATATATTCAGCTCCTTGAAACCGTTCTCTTCCATTTGGCTTTTAATGACTGGGGAGATCCTGGCAATTGGTGACTGATGACAGAACATCTCTCCAGAAATCCAGACTGCCTTTTCACCATGCTGTCACTCACCAATGTCTGGCCGCTGGAAATGAGCTCCTCTGGGAATGAGCTTGCAAGAGATGTTCAGCACAACACATCTGTACTGCAGACCCACTGCAGTGCACACAGCTGGGGAAGGGGAGGAACGTAACCAGCAGCTACTGTAGTAATTAATTTGAAAGCACACCTATTAGACAGCAATTGGTAAACACAAAGCAATAAGCAGAAAGTCCCCACTTCAAATAGATTTTCTTTCAGCCACATGGAAAATTCCATCCACATTGATTTAAAAAGGTCAGTCAAGCTGGAGGAGAGAAAATTGCAGAAATTAGTGGAAACCCCCCCAAAGCCTGTTCTAGTTAGGGTGTTTTGCCAACAGAAGAGTGGGAATGTTTGCTGATGGCTTACCAAAAAATTCTGAAATTATGTAAACAGCTTTAAAATAGAACACAAAATACAGCTCAACTGGTTTTTATAAGGTGAACCTTATACCTTCAAAAGAACTGTGACTTTTTAATAGAATGCTGAGGGGATCACCAGGGTGTTTTTTACTATCGTGGTACCTTGAGGCTGTATATGCATGTGTATATGTAGGTGTATGTGATAAGTATGTGTATATTTACATATGTATCTCCTTAAAATCTTGACGTTTCCTGTTCTAAGGAAAAAAACCTTTCAGAAAACTAAATACTAGGAAAAGTATTATGGAATGTATTTTCCATGGCAAAGATAATAACCAGCAATATAAAAGTGCTGACCAATACTTTGCGTTTAAAAGATGTTGTGCAGATTCACCAAAAAAAAAGAAAACAAAAGGGAGTCCAGTGAAACTAAAATGAGCTACTTTCAATGTCAACTTTCTTTCCTTTAGTAAACAACTTACTTATAGCAGACTCAAGTTAAAATGGTGAACAAAGTGGACTTTTGTTTCATAATGTTGTAACTACACAGGGATTTCGCCCCAGGCTTTATCATGCTGACCTGGGATTTCCGTCCATCTAGAAAGCCCAAGGATAGCACAGCCCTGCTGTGACCATTCCTGCTGGGACCCTGCCAGTTATTGGTGTTGTTGCAAACACCTTCAGCTCCTCACACGTGTTGTCCAGGACAGAGGGACACTGGCTGTTTCTGGTGTCACGGTCACATCACCCAAAATCAGATCTTAACAATCAGGTAGACTGTCTCTAAATGCTGGTTCCAGTGTATTGGCTTCCTAAATTCTTGTGTGACCAAGACAAAATCTTAATGCAGTTTTCTTGTGAATTAATTGACCTTCCACAAGCTTAAACCATAAAATCCTCTCTCAACTCCACAACTAAACGTGATGACCATTGATGGGGAGATAGGGCTTCATCCTTGCCTCGGCTTCAACTCAGTACTTAAAGATGGTGAACTGGTTAATATAATAACAGTCTAGATTTAAATCTAAACCCTGCCACAGCCACCCCAGGTATTTTTATCAAGCCGCTTAATCCATCTGTATCTCCAATTCCCCAATGAGAATTCAGGAAGAAAAGCATTTTCCTACATCACATGAAGTGTTCAAGTGTTTTGCAAAGAGGCCTCTATGATGTACTTAGGGATTTCCTATATGGAAGCTTAAACACCTAAAATCCTGTCAGAACCCCTCAAAACTTTCCAGTCCAATAAAGTTCAAATGGGGAATAACACATTTGTTAAAACAGGCAAAATTTTATATTAAGAGGATGACATGGCCAAGAGACCATACATACCTCAAAAAGAAAATGAAGACAAGATCATCCAGCCAATGTAAACTGAATTGGCGTGGTCAGTGTTTTTAAGATTTTAGAGACACTTGGAATGAAAGAGGGGAAAAAAACCCACAGCCAAGTCTCAGGCGTTGCACAGTCTGTGTACACTCCAGGAGGAAACTTGGGTTATGAGCAAATATTTTAGTACAAATCAAATGCCTTCCAGGGATAAGCAGCTGGGAAGGCGGGAAGAAATTAATATTGGAAGCTTTAGAACTTCCCAGAACTATTCTCTACCTCCTTGATTGAGGGGAATTAACTTTTATTTTATTAACTTTTTAATGCCCTTCTCCCATCCAGGGTGCTCTCTCAGAATTGCTTCTCCCCTCCTCCGAAAGGGCTGCCCTGGGGATGTTGCTCTTCTTAGGCTTTAAGTAGCAGCTGGCTGTGATTAAGTGGATTGGGAGGATCAGTGCTTGATTAACTTTCTGCTGCGATTGGTTTGCCCAGGTTCCTGCAAGAGAATTAATCTCTTGGTTCGGCAGAATGTTGGGCTCTAATGGATACCAGACATTTCAAGGCCACCCAGAGCATGCAGTGCCAGAGTCCTTGTTTTAACACGTTTGGGCTTCATACTCCTGTCCTGCCAAAGGTAAAAATCGTGTAGGTGTTGACGGGAATTGTTCTGCTCTGCTTTTTAGTCTAGCTGTTCATAAACTTACTACCAGTTTCTGCCCAGCTCAGCATCTTGCTTTCTATTATTTTGTTATTGCTTTTTTTTTCCATTGGTGTGTGCAGGTAGATGTGCTTTTTTTCCTTCACCAGAAGAAATCTCTATGTAAAGCCAGTAGAAGTTAAGTGTGTATAAGTGTGCTATATGAAATGTTCTTTTATTAACCAAACTAGAAGAGTATGATTTCCTGGAAAGGGGTCTTGGAGCAGAACGACTTGGCCGTCTCCTTGGCAAGGCCTTTGGAAAACAAGGAAGGGGTAGGGTCTCCAGGAGGGACAGCCACAGAGAGGACCATAGGCTTGATTTGCTTCTGAGGACAGGAGAGCCTGCTGACCCTTTGCAAACAGCTACACTTGCTGGCTGCAAGCTAAGTGTAAGTGTCCCTTAGTGGCCAAGCCTCAGAGAGATGATTTAATGTTCTTTTCCTTCTTGAAACTGACCCACAGAAAGGTACAGGGAAACTGAGATGTGCACAAAGTAAAACAAAAATACTCCTGTTAACGTGCATCCTTGAGTGATCAAGAAGCAACTCTAATATTGATACGATTTCCTGCTCCAGAGAAATCCTATAACAATCTTAACTAGTCAATACAAGTATCAATAATTGAGCAGAAGAAGCAGCTTTCCCAAAGAAAGTCTATTTAATTTAAATTGTAAGATAAAAATAGTAAGAATTGATTAAAAAAAGGGGAAATGGAAGCTTGGCTGTGCTTCTGCACTAAATTATGGCTTGATGGAAATGAATAAAGCTCAGATGAAGTCCACGGGCATCTCCTAATTATATAACGAGGTTTTATTTCACCTAGTTTTTCATGAAAGACTTTGGATTTCTTTTTATTATTCTTCATGGAAGTAAAACATAGTGGTTAACCAGGAGAACGGAAGTAAAAAAAAAGATGAAACTCTTGATTGTTTTTGCTCTCTGTGTTTGTTGGGATAGACCAATTGTGAAGATTAAACTGGGTATGGAAATTCACTGCTTGCAATATGGCTGAAAAGAAAGAGCATGGGTGATTTAACAATTTGCATAACCTGAGAGACTCAGCTGCAAATTGAATGAATGGGCTCTTTGTTTCTCTAAACTGAAATAGAGAGGGGGGAGAAGAACACAACAACAACAAAAAAAGAGTTTCTTATATAATTGTCTTTGTGACTGGTGTGGTAGGAAGTTTTCTGTCTATTGGTAGAACTGAGATCAGGATGTATTGGAAAACACAAAGCAACAAAGGGGCAGTTAAGCAATTGTACGTATGGGTAATAGTGATGGACCCAACCCTGCTGCACAAGCCCACGCCAGGCTTTGCATTATTGTCCTGATTAGATTTGGCTCCCTGTTTGAGCAGTCAGCCTTTGATGAGTTAGACCACAGTCCCACCAGCACCAGAGTGACCACATCCCTCCAGCTTCTGAACTCAGAAAGATGTTGAAGAACCTGAGAGTTTAAAACCAGCACATGGTTTTCCAGCACGTGTGAGCTCCTTCAGGCGTGGTTTTGTGGGTTCAGTGCTCTCCTGCTGCCAGAGACTGAACAAATCCCTGCACTGTAGAAGCCAAGGGGTTAAATTATTTGGCCTATGTGAGTGTCACGGGCTCAGCTACATTAACACCATCCTCCCTCGACGTGTACAAATCTCCAAACGTGGAAATGTTTTGCTGTCTTTCTAATGTGGGCATGTGTACTGTTGAGTGCTAATTCCTACAACAAAGGGCAGGCAAACCCTCAGCTCTGGTAGAAACCACAGTCACCCACTGGCCTCCAAATATTTACCATCTCAGGATGCCAGGGAGGCAGCTGCCTCTTCTGTACCTGCTGCCTGGATCAATAGCCTTTAATTTTTAAGGCCTGTTAATCCAGCACGTTTTCACCAGCCTGAAAGTCACATTCAAATAAACAGGTGGAAATGGAAGTTGGGAGGGAAAGGCTGCGCTCACCAGAGTTCAACCCTCTGGCAAACATCTTGATGCAGCTCTGTACGCAAGAGCAACTGGTGGCATATGGTGCGTATCTCCTCTCTAAAGCCAGTTCAAGAGGAAAAAACAAACTTCACCTTTTGGAATGTAACCAGCAGATGAAAACAAATTAACCTCCTTTTTTTTTTTTTTTTGTTGTTGTTGTTGTATATTTTAACCCAATGTCTGTTTTAATGTCCTGCTCTACAGCTTCTTATGATAAATTCTGCAATTTGCCACCTCCCTCTGAGCAGAATCAGTCCAAGTCAACAACTTCTTCATCAGTCATAGCCAGGACATGTTGTTTCCAGTGCCTGGACCCCCATTCTCTGCTTGCTGCCATACTCACTCCAACACACACTCTGGAGACCATGTTTGCCTTCCATGTTAGATATTGTTAGCATTGTCAAATGAGAGCCTGTAATGTGCCTGTAACTTGGTGGTGGTTTTTTTTTTTTTCCCCAGAGTAGTCCTTTATCATTAAATGAAAATCTTAGTAAAGGATGATGGCATAATATACGCTAGCAGTTAGAATTTATTTCAGAGCAGGTCTTGACCGTATAACCTACATCATCTTTGCAATGTGTGTTAATCAGCACGTGAGACCTCTTGCAATTGACCCACGCTGCCTTTTGAGCCTGCACTGACACCATCTCCATCCTCTTTTATGTGCTTGTATTTTTAAGAATGAATAAATACTCTGACCTGACGGTGCTGCCCATGCAGCTGATTCCACCACATCCATGATTGCAACAACTGCGTGTTTCTAAACGACAGAGATGGTTCCTCAAGTATACAAGTTGTCACTGAGTGTTCCCTCTTCTTGAGAAGAGAGATGAACAGACAATAAGTCTGGCAGTACTGAGAGAAAACATTTCTCTGCGACGTGCCTGGGCAGGCAGGCATTATTAGGAAGAGCTCTAGTTATGTGGGATTAATATATAGAAATTGCATTCCTTCCTGCACTCTGAAATGCAGAATGTTTCAGAGTGCAGAGACAGCTCGATTAGGTTTCTTGACTATTAAGGAAGCTGCAGGGTTCAGTTTGTCTTGACTGCCAACTTCTCCTGGCCTTTCTACCAGCTCCATCCCATGCCATTTGATTTACATCTCCGAGTGGACCCTGCCTTTGTGTAAAGTTTGCCTCCATGTTACCGGAGTCAGCCCAGCATCAAGTCAGCGACAGGATTTAAGCACGTGCAGCAAACAGTGGAAACGCAGCTCAGACTTTGAAATGTGATTCTTGAGGTCTTCACCTTTCTCAGCAAGGCAGAGCAATGGTTGTGCTGGAAGGTTTCTTCTACACTTGAGTCTCCTCCAGCATTCCTGCGTAGGAAGCTTTGTAGTGCCATCAAAGCGAGCCCAGGTGGGAAAGCTTCACCTGAAAAAGTGCTCCCCAAGCCTTGGGGTCTTTGTAGCAAAGTGCCTCTTTGTCGCCACCTCTCATCCCTATGCCCTTCACCCCTTCTTCATTCCCATCTCTGCAGCAGGTTTCTCCTAGGACTTCATAAAGGATAGGAAACAATAAAAAGTTTCCATCATAACATCAAGCAGTGAATTTAGTGCTGGAAGCAGACTTTGTGTTTTTGGGAAGGAAAGCGCCTCTTGCACAGCTGATCTTGTACCATGAAAATCTGAGACCGAGTTAGCAGAGGTGGGAGCAACAATTATACCTTATTTTTAGCTGAGCTTGACAGCTACACTTAGCTAAAACATTGGTAGCAGAGCCTGAGTTTGTCATGTTTATTAAAGATGTGAAATTAAGAGAACCAAAGTCTTTTGCTAGCTATAAATATCCATCCAATGCCTTGATGATGTTTGAAGTCCAGTGCAGTTATCTTTTGATTTACTCCACAGCTTTTCTCAAAATAAAAAAATAAAATAGTAAGATAAAAATTTGGATCCTTCAAATATTCATAAATTTAAAAAAAAGCAAGTATTTAAAAAAAATTGAAGCAAACAGAAAGGTCTGATATTACAACAGTAATTTTACCCTTTCTGCTACAAAGAAATAAGGAAGGATGGAAAAAAACCCTCAGTGTTTTAATAAATACCAGGAAAAAAAGTCACACTTCAGTTCCTGGAAATGAAGGTTTGCATTGAGGATATAACCTTGCCAGATCCCTCCTGTAGGAATCAAAGATGTTATTTTTGTCTTTGATGCTTCTTGTCACTTTTTTTAAGCCTAGTTTACTTAGGAAATTATTATCCTCCGAGTGTGCGTGTCTGCATGCAGGTGAATCCATTTACCTATGATATTTCTTTAAACTTACTCTGTTTTAGTCTAGGTGTTGAAGTCTCAGTTATTAAGCTGCTAAAGTTTCATGAAAATGAACAAAATAGCAGAGGTACCCAAACATGTAGCACCAGTAGATGACAACAGGAGTTCAGCCCCGCTCTTTGGCGCCTGAGACTTGCCACAGAAAAACAGATTTTCTAAATTGAAAGTAGAACAGTGATTTAATGAAACACTGAAGCTTCAGTCATTGTAATTGTAACACTGACAGAAGCAGAATGTCATGCTCCCTTACCCGTAAGAAGTACCACTAGTCTTTGAGTCTCTAAAAATATAAGTAATGATATAAAACCTTGTATCCACCAGATAAACATATATATGTCTCTGAATACTGGTCTACTTTCTTTCACTCTCAAAAATACTGAGATAGCAATGATGGTTTTTTCACTCATAGTCTGCTCCCAGAAATTATCAAGTATTTTGAGGTCATCTTTTAGGCTCATTTTTTTTCCTCATAAAAAATAATAAATATTAATAGCTGAACCACATTTTGGTATTTTATTTAATCTTTGGCCTGCCAACTAAAACAATTATTTGTGTCTTTTATAGGAAGGCACTTCACCATTTAAAAATAAATATTTAAATACTACTTCACAGGAAAAAATATTCATGTGGTTAGAGGAGATGTGCTGGGAAAAATTAAGGTTACTCCTCAAAGGCACGTCATGTTGTTACAGTTTCCTGTTCTTAATTTGGTTAATCTATCTTCAAACTGCAAAATTCAGATCAGAGGAAGAAAGGTGTTTTGATAAAAAGAGCTTTGATACTCATAGCAGATTCCTTAATTTTAATTCAGAGAAAAAAAAGTATGAAATGAAACCTCTGATCTATATACCTATTTTCTGGGTGATTCTGTTGTATCAAGTTGGTGTGTCTGCCAGGCAAGGGACTCTCAATAAAGAATTTGAATAAGAAACAGATTAAAAAGAGCAAGTGATGTTTTTCATGTATGTTTGTAATCAAACAGGCACCACTTACGTGGATATAAGATTCCTATGTTTTCCTCTAGAAACCTAGGAAAAAATGATGCAAGGAAGTGAATCGATGAACATCCTGACCCAAACCTATGGGTAAAATCATAGGGAACATGAGGATCTTTTATTTAAATAACTGTCATAGCAGGAAAAGGCTGATAAGTATTTGCACCCCAAGAATTATGGATGGAAAAATAGGTGAAGTGGAGCCTGGCTACAATAGTCTAAAATTTCCCATCTTCTCATAGCAGTTCTTAAAGTTGTGCTGCACCTACTCTCACAGCCAAACTGGCAGAGAAGGTCATTAGTTGCAGAGTCATGCTGGGAGGCAGGTTCAGTCTGGTCTTCTGCACTGAAAATCCCCCTGAAGCCCATGGAAGGACTTTGCTGGCCTTGGATCAAAGCCATGGAGGACAGAAGGAAAGCCTCCATTTTTCAGGCAGCATCATTTTCCTCTTGACACGGGAGTCTTCCACCATTTGAGCCTCACCCCATCTTTCCTAATTAGCTACTACTGCTTCAAAAATCTTGACAGCTTCCTTCATTACCTGTTATCTTCACTGAGGAGAAAGATCTTGCTTGGTATTGGATGTGTCTCTTTGAAGCAGTTGAGTATCAGCTTTCAGAGCTGCAATCCCCTGTGCTGCAGTGCTGTTAAAAAATAACCCATATCTTTTCTTGCTATGAGAAAAACAATATTTTCCCTCGGGCCCCAAGGCGAGCGTGAGGGAGCAAATCACACATTACTGGATTTCCAAACTATATCCCTTTGGTCTACCTTCTAATACCATTTTCCCCTCTCCCAATGAATTGCGTATCCGTTATTTTACCACCCAGTTTATTTGATCATCAGGGAAGATAAATGGCTCTTGCTGAAATATTAAACAAAGGGAAAATTAAAGTACTGGGAAGAGTAAACAATAGAGTAAAGCACAATTTCCTTTCTGCTATGTGGGCAAAATGTGTCTCTCTTTCTTGCTAAGTATCAGCACACACGCTCAAATTCTATCCGTCGGCACACGTGTAACATTTCTCACCAAAGTCGATGGGATTTGTATGTGTCTGAGTTAATTTCAGATAGAATGGGAATGCAGGAGAGCTTTCTAAATAAGATTAACCCAAGAGTAGAATTTATCAAGAAGTTTAGCATATGGAGCCTTTTCGTTTCACTGCTTTTCTTCACGCTCCTTGCTTCGTTAGCATCATTCGAAGCAAAGATAAAATGAAGAATCGTGTTTTGGTTGGGCTTTGGGCAGTTCTTAACAAAAGCAGGTGGAGATTTGTCTGGGCAAGAGCCCAGCCTGGTGTAAGCCCCTGCAAACAGCAGTGAGAACTGGCTCATCCCTCCAAACACCAACACCAGCCAGGGACTGCCGGTCCTTCTACACCCAGCGATGTATCAAGCCTCCTTCCACCTGAAAGGACTCTTAGTCTAGAATTTAAAACAAGAAAAAAAGAAGTTTCTTACAGTGTTCTAGAGGCTCAGTCCTACAACCCTGAAATAATGTAGTTAGTCAATTGATGGGAAGGACTTGTTTCACATGGACTTGTCTTTATTCCATAGGAAATACCTGAGGATCACACTGATTTTTCTCATTCTCACACCGTTACAGCCCAGTTTCTGAGTTTAGGTTGACTAATCATCAAAGAACTAGTTCTGATGGAAATATGACAAATGCCAGCTGCTGAGGATCTGCTCAGGAGATTTCTATTCTCTTCTAAGTTTTGCCAGTTTTACTTTGATTCATTTATTTCTGCAAAGCTACCTATGTACCAAAAAAAAAACCTTGTACTCACTGCGATTTATTATTCCAATTTATTATTACTGGATTATTTCTGGAATCCGACGTGGATTTTCAGGCAGACTAAACAGCTGTGTGGGGTGTAGATGGATGACAGGAACACGAAGGATTAGGAGAGGGGCAAGAGGACAGCTCTAGTCTGGGAGTTTAGAGTAAAGGAACAACATTGTGGAGTTTCTATAGTTGCGAAGACGGTGTCGAAGGTGAAGCTGAAATCTCTTTCTGGAAGATAGCTGTCTAGTCTGGGGCTTCTCTGATGCTGCCCTGGCAGTGACCTCCATCCCACCCGAGAGCCTGTTCCTCCAGGGTGAAGGTAATTCAGATTCCATGCTAACTGAGCCCTGACCTTCCCCTTGACAGAGATGGATGCCCAGCTCTGCTAATGGTCTGTGGCAGTTTTGTGCTGCGGGTTTGCACCTCAAGCACTAACCTGGGGCGAGCAAATTTGCTTCCCACTCAGATTGTTGCCTCATCCGTGGTATCGGAGATACCCGCTGCTTAATACACCGAGCACACCTCCTGTTCTCCCCGTCGTTCCCTCAAAGACTCTATGTCACTGAGCCGTAACACACAGTTATAACTCAAGAATATTTGGAGGTTGCAGTGGTTTGGGGGATGCTGATCTTCAGTTGTATCTGCTCACCTAAGCGAGCAAAGACAGAAAGCATGTATTATTTTACGGTTTACATTTGTGTACAGAGAGAAAAATGCAAACCAAATTAACATAGACATATATCTTGGGGAAAAAGAGCACAGCAGAAGGGAAATAACTGCCACTAATGCCTGTGCAGTTTTGTCATAAGGTATTCACCAGACTAACAAGTGAGTCGCTTTCAGCATCTCTAATTTTCTTAGTATTCGGAGGAGTTTGGAGGCAGGTCCTGAACAAGTCTTAGATGAGAAACAGCAGCTAGATCAGCCTGTGTGCTAACCATTTGCTTTCCTTATCTTCCTCTCTCAATGCATCCAGCTCTCTTGACCCTTCATCTACCTGGCATGGAATGATAATTAGCCAAAGCCAGACTGATTTCCACAGACATCCAGGTTAGCAAGGTCACAGTGCTCTTCACTTGAGAGCTTCACTCCCTTGATGAGTTCAAGAGATTTGTGAACAGTCTATGAGCAGAAAATGCCACCTCTGCAGACAGAAATGTGCAGTTTCTAGAGATGGTTTTGCCCTTCTCCTTGGGATGGTGGGGATGGGGAGAAGTGGTTCACCCCAGCAAGTGGCCTCCACAGTTTGGAAAAAATGAAGGAACCACCCGTCCTAGTTCCAGGGTTGCAGCACATGTACATTTTTAGAGCTGCACATGAGAAAGAAATGGATTCCTTAAAAAAATAAAATAAAATAAATCATTAAAGAAAACATTCTCCTGGACAATTGGGAGGAATGTTGAGCACCCTCTTTTTGGACTGCAGTGGCTGACTTCAGTCCCTCCAGGACACAGTTCTAATTTAACAAGGCATGAATTTAAATATATTAAGAGCTAAACAAAACACGAAGAGAATCAGAGAGGTGAAAAGTCACTGCCCCTCCTTGTCCTGCTGTCTTCTTTTTGTTGGCTGCTGGGCTGGGAGACACGAAATAAAACTGAGCAACATAACCTGTCTGAGTTTTATTCAAATCAGCCAATTAAAACATCAAGTTGAAATGTCAACGAACATGTTATGGCCACTCAGGAATTAAAGCAGGAAAGCATCTGTCTGTCTTCACCACAAAGAACTGAAGATTTTTAATTCCACTTCTGCAAAAGCTATGACATTAGATTACAGCCATGAAAAACATCATCTGCAATGTGCCCTGACTGGCTGGCTGTCATCAGCTGTTGCTTTTACACAAAATTAGGTTGCGTTAAACACCTTTTTTTTAATTATTATTATTATTCTCAGGAACTACTTATCATGCAGCGTTCTTTTCTCCAAGGTGTGCAGCACACACCTTCTGACTTTGGCAGAATTTAGCTGATTTTTACTTTTGTTTACCAGACAAATGCTGATTCAAATCAGAAGATGACCTGGTCCATTTTGTCATGTGAAGAGCCAGATTGAAGTCCCTCTAGCTTTCAATTTTCTCCTATATTTAGTCTCTAGGATTTAAGGCTGAATTTTAAGGGTCTCTTCTATATGGCAGGGCATATTGACACAGCCATCGTTCCATCATACCCACGTCTTCTGAAGTTACATCTTTCTGATAGGAGCTTGAGATCGCTAGTCCCATAGGTTGCAAGAAATCGGTACCTACCCAGGCTACTCTGGCAATCTCTTGTCAGCTACACACAAGGAATTGTTCCAAAAAGGGTTTTGTCAGAGTTGATCTCTTTCCACAAAAATGTGTGGTTTCAACAAGTCATCTTTCTTTTTAATGAGAATGGGTTGTGTTGGAGAATTCCCATCTGTGAGGTAACCAAATATTAGGCTATAGAAGTGCTTAAGGTAGATAGATCAGTTAGACAATTTCTTTCTTTCTTGTTTTTTTCAATAAATATATAATTTTTTTTAATTTTACTTGAAGTGCACTAGATATGTACATGTTATTTTCCAGGGGAATGTAATCCACACTTGGTCCAGCCACTCAAAGCAATTCAAAGGGCTCCATGAGGAGCGTATCCTATAGATACACACATGCAAATGGAAACCAAGCCTCCAACATTCCACGTGCTAAAAAAACCCCAAAACAAACAAACAAAAAATCTCTCCATAATCCACATATTCAGCGTGCAAACGTATGTTTCCAGTTGCAGTAATTGGCAGGGTAGCCTCTCATAAAAGTTATGTGCAGTGCTGCTAGAGTCTGTGTAAGTAATATTCTTGTCCCTAGGCCAGATCAGGATCACAAATAATGTTTTGGAACAGCTCCTGGGACGCTGTATTTGATATTTAGGTGAAGCTTGCCTGAGAAAAGGGGCTGTTTTCATTTTTATCTTGACTTCAATTCTTATTACTCTGCAGACATAAATGCTCAGCTGGTAGCAGTGATGCCTCTGGTCTTAAATAACAAGATTTGGGCTTGTGTCCAACAATGACATGAACGTACAGGCTACGGGTTTGGGTGTACACAGTCCTGGCTAAAGCAGCTGTCATTAGATGAGGCAAAAGGAGAAGACAGGCATGTAGCCATCGTGAAAGCTGCTTGTCTTCTGCAAAAGGGAAAGTCACCACTGCAGAAGGATGTGGTGAAGTGAGGTCTATACTCTGCAAAGTGATGGTCACTCGTTGGATGGGACTGCTCTTAGCTTGCTTTCTTGCTCTTTTTCTCCCTCCCTTCCTCCCTTCCTTTCTTTCTCCCTTTTTTCTCTTTCTTTCTTCTTTAGCTAAAAATGAAGAGATTCTTGAGGTTGGTTACCGAGACTGAAGATACTTCATTACTCAGCTTGACCAAATCCTGCACTGCCTGTGTGGTTAGAATAGGACTGGACAAGCACATTAAAGCTGTAGAGCACAAAGTGACAGTGGGTACAGCGTATGCCTGTTTTCTCCTGCTTTCTGCCTTGCCAAAAATACTGCACCAAGAACAAAAGTGGTGGGGAAGTGGTCTCTGCCCAGCGATTGGCGCTGGACCATGGGTTGCAGAATGTTCAGTAGCGCTGCATAAAACTGCGATCTGTGAGCTGCCTCCACTGCCATCAAATGCATCACTAATTACAGACGTGATGGGGCAGTGGCAGAAAATAACTGCAAGAAGACTTGGAGTCCAAGTACCCTGATTCTCCCTCTCCGCCATACTAGACTGTGACTTTCTGTTGATTCTCTCCATTCATACTGAAAAAGGCAGCAGAAATCACTGCAAATATATTCTTCCTTTGAGAAGAGTGCTAGGGGCACTTTGAAAGACATGAAGAAGGTATTCCTGGGAAACTTATATAGCCAATGTGGCTAGAGGAGCAATGTCTAGACCAAAATCCCATGTTCCATGCAACTTAGAAATTAGACAAGCAAACCCAGGTATTTTCTGATTTTTTCAAAGAGATTGAGTTACAAGCAAGAACGGATGAAATCCAGGGCGTTCCCTGCAAGCCAGAATTTCCTGTGCAAACACTATTGACCATATTTTTGGAGAAGTGCATAAAAACAGTTGATGCCTGCAGTAATTACAGTGTGTCAGAAAAATTAACAACTGTGATTCTCCATATCCTGAGCAAGAAAGTCGCACTAATCATACGGACCAAAGCATGGTTAAAATAAACACAGGCCATCCAAGAAGAAACTATTCCTTCTAAGTCTGGGTTTTCTGAAGTTAGTAGCTATTTGGATGTTGAGTCTCAGCTAAATTATGTTCACATAGGCAGATGTAGTTGCCTGTTAGTTTGGATTCTCCATATATAGACTGTGGTGATAATGGGTCACAGGTCTGAAGGGGTTCTGCATATCAGTGCTTTTCCCACTTGAAGGTTTAGATCAGTATGATCAGCTCACATCTAATGGCTATCCAGGTGGAAATCATGGCTTGAAGAGGGTTTTTTTTGTGTGTTTTGTTTTGCTGAAGGCAGAATACGTAGGGCTGATTTCAGAGTTGAGAAGAAGCAAATATGGAGCAGGGCATTTCACACAGATCCAGTTTCACTGAGCCCCCTTTGCCTGCAAATGCAAAAATCACCAAGCAAATGCAAAAGTGCAAGCTAAACCGAATCCAGAAATAAAACCTAGAGTCGTAATGTATATTTTAAATAATATTGAGGGATATGCTCTGCACATACCTGGTTTGCTAAGACTGTTCCACCACAAGAGGTTTATTTCCTCTATAAATTACCTCGTGCATCTCAGTTAAAATGAGACCAAATCCTGTGCCAGTCATGTCCCAGCAAGCAAACATGTTGACACAGGAACAAGTAAAGCCTGAAAAGTTTGAAAGCGCTGTTTCAGTTTTGGCTCAGCACCCAAAAGCCTTGTGCCCCAAACTGCTTCATCCCCTGAGGTCTGGCAGATTGATCCTTTTACTGCCGAGCGGTTGAATGTCTCCTTCTGGAAGAACAACACCCTCTTGGATGGGTGGATGCCCAACACATTGCAGAAAGTGCTGAAGCCAGGGATCAGCTCTTTGCCCAGAGGGCAAGACAAAACGTTTGGCATTATCCGTAGGATAATGTAGCTGATCAGGAATCTCTTCTGCAGGTAGTTGGAAACATTTCCCAGTGTGCCCATTCTGCTCCAATTCTGGGATAGCTATAGATACTCTAAGAAAGGGCTTTCTCTTCATTTCAAGTAACTTCAGGTACACTTCTAGATCATGCAGGAAGATGGTATCACATGAAATATTCTTCTCCAAGTTGTTGGTTTTATTATAATTTTCTAATAAATAAACAAAACCAGGAAGGGCATTAAGAAAAATGTGGTGACTTAAATGTTTTATTCTTTTTAGAAAAAAAAAAAAAAAAAGAATTTAAAACCCACTATCAACTCATAATTCTTCTCACAAGCAAAGGCTGTTGCTTCTTGAGTGCACTGCTGTGCACTTTTTAACGCATATCTGGATGGAGACATTAAAATGACAAATGACCACAGATCAGTGTATCACCAAAGTCCATGGCAGATTGAGTTGGCTGTTATGGGTATCTGGCTTCAAAAGCGATGAAAAGGGAACAAATTGGAAACATACAGCTACACTATAGGTGCAAGCACGTGATGTAGCTGGGGTTTTCTCCCAGTGTTTCCTCCAAGTTACAGGGTTGTTTATTATATGTCCTTTGAAAAGACTCTGCAATGCTCTGTCGCCATCAGGGAGCTCTGACCACTCTGAAGAAATGGTTTAAAGCTTTTTATAGGAAACTTTGGAAATGAGTAGCAAAGTCACGTGTGGCAATGAGACACAACGGCCACCCAAGGCTCTGAGTTTCCAGAACTGACTCCCCAAGTTTATATCAACAAGAAGAGGCAACGTGCAACTTCCTCCACTCAGAAACTCCTAGCTGGTGTGACCTAATTGCTCCTGAAATTTGGGTTACAGCTTCTAATTTTCCCAGCAGTGGGCACAACATTAACACTCTCTCCTGCTCACCTTGGGTGCTGGTCTGGGGGCGAGGAATTGTGTCAGTTAAGCCCATGTCACCAGGTTGTGGTGTGGGCACAGCAGGACCATGCAGGACCCTGGTATCTCACCCCAGGCAGATGCTGCATCATGAGGGTCCTCTGGTTAAGGAAATGGTTGCTGATCCTGATGTGTAACAAGCCTAAGTTGTGAGCATCTGAGAAACTGTCCTTTCAGCGTGGCCCAGAACTTAACTCCGCTCATTTCAGTTAGAGGCTTCAAAAAGGCTTGAAATGTTTCAGAATATTTAATTGTCCTTATATCTATACGGCCAGATCTCTGCTGATTTTAGAGCTGCACTAAATTTTACCCGTTAAGGTTCTGACCTGGAAAAGTTAAAAGTCTCTGAGATGGGCTTCACACCAATCATATTTTCTACCATAAATTAGTCAGGTCAGCTTTAGATTGCCTATAGCCATTTAGTTTGCTTTCTTAAAAAAACCCCAAAAAATAGGGCAGGGAAAAGGAATTCCACTGTACAAATATCCCAGAGAACAGATTACTTATTGTTCAGAACGATCATCTTTAATAGCATTACCAGAGTGGCCCATGGAATCAGTCGTTCACTAGAAAGATGGGCTGACTCTTCTCCCCAGGCTGGCAGTTGTGAGGTGTGCTGGACAGGGAGCACTGCAGGACCTGTGCACAGGGATAAATTCATGTGCAGTTAAAGATGGAACTGCACTGTGAATAAAGAGGCAGGAGATTTCATTCTGCTCCTGGCCCTGCTGTCGAGATGCCCTTCTGTAAGCCTCTTCCTATTTTATGAGCTTCCATTACAGCCTCATCTGTCCTGTGGCAGTTTCCAGTCTGAGCTGCTTTGGTTGAAAAGTTGCATCCAGAGAGGTTTCCCGGCAGGAAAGACCTTTTCATGTTAAGCAGAATGGTTCATGGGCGCTTGCTGCTTCTGTCAAGCCATCCATGCCAAATCTTTTTATTGCTATCATTTCTATTTTAATGCGTAGTTTGAAATAAGGGAGGCTAAACGTTGTCAATTTTGTTCTTATCTCAGCCAAACATTTCCATAAAGTCAAAATAAACATTTCTTACATACCTGAGCTCACCAATAAGGAAGGTGTTTGCATTTTTCAGCTGAACCCAAGATTAAAAAACAAGTTCTGAGCTTCTTCAGCAGAGGATTTCTGTATTCACACCAATTCGAGCACTAGATCTGGTCACCAGTGACCTGTTTTTACCATAGGATCCCAAGTCCTGCTGAGGTTTTCAGGATGCTACTATAACAGAAGTAATAAGCAAAATGATGATCATAAAGAAATTTTATTTTTAGGGAATTGGGACCACAACTTCCTGAAAACTACTAGACCAGATAATGTCTTTTTCCCTTCTCCCTCTTTTATGGCAGGCACTTGTTCTAAAAAAGTTACACAACTTTCTTTAAAATGGACTTTTAAAATCCATCATTTAATGCAACTCTGGAAAGTTAGCTCCTGTGCTATTTCCTTTCCTTCCTTCCTTTACCTCTCTTTTTCTTTCTTAAATCCATCCCTGCATTTTAAATTAGTTACGAGAAATAAAGAAAAAGGAGGTTTACGGGGTTGAAATCGCTTCAGTGTGACAGGGTGATGGTTTTTGGGGTTTTTTTTTTTGTGTGTATGAGTCTAAATGAGGCTTTAGAAAATGATATGGTATCCCTTAAATGGATCTGCTATGGTCAGAGACCATTAGGCAATGTAGGAAGGTTCCTCAGGGACAGCTGAGACCAGACGTCTGAATCCCAGAGGACGGAGATCACTATTTACTTTTCTGCATGGAGAATTAATATATGTCTCCATCTTCTACCAGCGGCCCTGAACCAGTGAACATAAAGGAAACAGAATGAGTGGGGGGAAAAAAAAAATGGCATGTGTGTTTTTCCCTTTTTCCTTTGGTGCAGATTCATTTTTTTCATCCAGTATTTGCACATTATTCTTTGCCTTCTCCCTGTAGGATTTCCTTTCCTGACTTTGAGGCAATTCATCTGTCCTAAGAAGGTACCTAAAGATAATGAAGAGGCACATAATTTAGTGATCTTGGCCATCTTTTACTTGGAAGATTAATTTTGGCCTTTAAGTGTCAAGGTTGGTTAAACCAAGTCAGGAGCAGCAAAACAGCCAGAAGTACTGACAGGGACGTGGGCTGGTGCAAACTGCACAAAATAAATGAGTCATGGAGTCATTTTGCTATCTGCAGAACGATAGACTAATGATTATTAAACCAGAAATAGTCCCCGATTCGTTTAAACTTTAGAGCTCTGGGTCTCTCCTGTCATTTTCTTTCCTCTGCCTACTTTTTTTTCCACAGAAAATGATGTCCTCGGGTCTGTCCCAGAACTCCCCGCTTCTCATCTGCCCTGCAAATGCTGTGCTGAGATTTGGAAACTTGTTCTCTGCCCTCCTCAGCACAGCAGAAGAGCTTGATTAGGTTTTATATAGCTTGCCTCCTAGAAGCAGTAATCTACCTTGAGAGGGGAGGGGGTGTAAATGAGCTTTTTACTGCGCTTGTGAAGTTAAAAAACTAGAACTCTGGTAGTGAGCTATGGTCTTGCACAACTTCAGTCTCCTCTCCCAGTTCCCCCCCCCACACACGTGTGTCTTACAGTTTCTACATGGTTTCTGTGGTAGCTGGAGGAGATAAGAATAATGATCTATCCAACATTATTTATCCCAAAAGGGAAGCTGAAAAAAACCCCTCAGCATGCGTTAAGCTTCCACACAATGCTAATTGTTCAAAATAGTCCTTCATCTTTGCCATCATCACTCTATCCTAAACTTGGTAGCTCTGTCTGCTCCTAGCTGGGTTCAATTCGAGCATCAAACAGCAAAGTTAACCAGGAGTTGGCTGCTCTCGTGATACAAAACAACTTCATACCAGGCAAATCAATTATGCAGAATAGAAAAAAAAAGAAAAAGGTTGTATTTTAGGAACTGGATGAAGAATAAGGAGCACTACCCAGGGCAGTGCACTTTATTTCTGTAAGCACAATGAGTGTGTGGAACTGACAGAGAACAGAAGCATGGAAATGGTGAATTTATGGGGTAGAAAACCAATCTGAAGTTTAACATTTCTTCCTTCCCAGTGATCTCTCCTCCCAAATCACTCTGGATTCACTGTTTGCTTTCGTGGTGCATGTGAAATAACAGAAATATAAACTCTGCGTATCATTTTAAAGCACGATAAAGTGATTATACATCCACTCAGAATGCTCAGATGTGTCAGTCATAGGTTTATCCTTTCTTTACTTGGTACATGATATCTGTCTAAGACACCCTGAAACATTCCACAGGTGGATTAAAGTTGTCTTCTGTGAGATTTCCCTTTTCTATCAGTAAGTGAAGACAAGGCTCCAACCTAATCCTATTTTATTGTCATCAGCTACTCTACACTTGGATCCTCTCTCATAATTTGTGTGCGTCCGTGCGTGTGTGGCAGAAACCTGTAAATGGTAACAGATTATGTTCCTTCACAACACACAAAAGCACACGCTGAGCCAGCTCACCCCTGGAAATATCCTGAAGGTTCGTGCTTTCCTGTGGCCGATGCTCTGAGCCCGCAGCATTTAACGGGGTGGATTTTTTTTTCTTCCAGGAGTTTACCCAACCTTAGACAAACAGTGCTGTTATCCAAGCAAGGACGGTTGAAGGTGTTAGTGGTTTACTTTATTGGCAAATTGAGTGCCCACCAGCATCTCCCTCGCTCCTCGGACCTCACAGCTGCACCAAAATGTGAGGTCCCAGAGGACTTGCTTGGAGCTGTGAGGAGCTCGTGGCACCTCCCAGGAACCGTTCCTTGAGTTCCCATTCTGAGTCCAGGTTTCTTGCACCCCTTAAGGGTGCATGTGAATGTTGTGAGGGAGCCACGTAGCGTTTGCTGTTGCTGGATGCTCGACTTTTCCTTCTTTTTCTTCCTTTCTTTTTTTTTTTTCCTTTCTTTTTGCGCAGCAAAACCTCGCACCAGGAAGGAGCATCTCTATATTTAGGCTGTCCATCCCCAGTGGAGCTTGACTCTTCATCTGGAAGGATGAAAATCTCTTCCTGAACTGAGTTGTTTCTTCTTTTTTTTTTTCTGCTCATTTCAAAATCTTTCCATGGATTTAATTTATTTTTGAATCAACCCGGAAAGTTTAAAATGAAAATGTAATGGTTTTTAAACAACATGTTCAGCTAAAGCGTGTGATTTCTTTCATATTTTTAATCTCAATTTTTCATTTCATTTTGATTTTGGATCAGGTGGTGCTTCTGAAAAAGGATTTAGGAATGACTCCCTTGCCCCTTAATTTTTTTCAATGAAAACTCCTTATTTCAAGAGAATAGAAAGTGAAAAAGTGAGAAAACATGAAAAAACAAAAAGATTCCCTTTTTCCACTTGTCACTTTTTTATGAAGTGAAAAAAATTATTTAACCTAAAAAAGGGGTGGAAAATAGTTCAGCCATATTTTTACCAGCTTTTTGCCTTTTCTGCCTTTTTCCAGCATAGAAAAGAATGAGTAGAAGGGGAAGGAGGAGGGAAAGAGACAACAATGAGAGAAAGAATTTATGTGATAAAAAAACCAAAGTGCTTAAAAATGAAGCAGGGACTATTATATTTGTAAACATCGGAATAAAGTGACATCCTCAGCTGAAATTTTTTTCGGTCTGACATTTCAAAATGAAGCACAGGTTTTCATTTCAAGCTATTATTTCACAGCCGTGCACACGCACACACAAAATTGAAATGTATTTTGAAATGAAAACACCACAGGGAGAATGATAATTTCAATTGAAAATGTTTATTTTTGCGTCCCCCCCCCTCTCCTCTCATAAATAAATATTTTGGTTTTCCAGGAAACTCTGAAACTCAGAACAGGGGATGAAACATAATGAAACAAAAGGGGCGTTCACCTTATTAAGCATCAGGGTTTGCTGAAAAAAAAAAAAATCTGTGCAGTAACATGGATTATTTCTGGCACATCAATCCATCTGCTGAGAAAAGATCAGGTCAGAAACATGTGGGCGTAATTTGCTAGCTGTAAATAAAATGTTTGTTATTATTTAGGTTTTTAACAGTTCCCCAGGTCATGGAGTTTCTGATGAGGTAATAGCTCAGCTCGTATCAGTTAACTTTTCCTACAGAGGATATTCTGGAGACGTTGGTTACAGTACCAGAGCAATAAAAGGACAACGTTTCCACCATTAACAAATGGTCTGTGTAATTGGAAAATCCCCTCTCACTACCACCCCTTCATCAGAATGGGGTGGCTGCCAGTTTCCACGTGGGCTGTGTAAACCGGCATGGTCAGTGGCAAACAGAGCACCATTGAGCGCCCGACCGAGCACTTCTGCTTCCAGTGAAGCCTTCAAGAGATGCTGTCTTTGTTCCTGTGATTTTTTGTCTACACCGTGATCCAGAAGCACATCAGCAGCTTGTACAAATGTGTGCAACTGAGCTGATTTTGAAGTGACTTGGGTCAAACTGGAGCACGACCAGTACTGACCCACCTTGGGAAGTCCAAGGTGGCCGAAGTCCATCTTCAAGTCCAGGCTGCTATTCATGATCACTTTGCTAGTTGAAACCTTGAGCTCATACCTCCAGGCTGCAGTGCTGAGATACCCTGAATGATGGAGCAGCAACATTTAAAAGGCTGTGACAGTTCATGGCCCCCATCATGAAAACCCTCGGTGGAAGGTCAGCAGATGTGGGTTGTATTTACAAGGACACATGTGGAAGCTGCTCCTGGGTGGGAAACTACACAGCTGTCCATAGGGCAAAGCTAAATACACAAAACCTGGGTTTGTGGTTAAAGGCGAGCCACCTAAGAAGAGATGTCGTGTTTGCTACGGAAGAATGTGGATGAAATGCTGGGTCAAACAATGTTATAGCCATGGCCAGGCTCAGCACGTAATCCCAACTCACACCACAGTTATATCCTGATTTTCCCTGGGACCTTTATCAGTCTTGCAGCCCGCAAAGGACTTTTAGATCTTTGGCCATGGAAACTGCTACTGAAGCTTAGTCAAGATGCCTTCGTTTTTCTTTTCTAAAACAGCACACGGGTCTGTGACACTTTGTGTAAATCACTCACGGTAAACGTATGAGGCTGCAAAGTAATTTGGGGTTTTCAAGACTTTTCCGTGAGTTATCCACAATCAGAGGCAGTTGGCTACAAGCAGAAGAGATGAAGTGTCAGAGCACAGGGAGGAAAATTGTGCCTTCTGTTTCTCTTTTTGGTGTATAAACCACACGCCGCATAGCTGGGTTGGAAATGAAATGAGCCTGTAGTTCTCCAGCTGCACAGACTGTACTTTTTAGCATTCTGTTACGTAAAGAGCATGCAAATATATTAGCAAGAAAAAAGCTGAATTTGCCCATTAAGGCATGTGATTAATGCAGTGCTGAAAGCTCGTTTAAAGGGCTGTACATTGCAGCTCGCTTGAGAAACAAAAAGAAGAAGAAGAACACAAAAAGTGAGTTGAGCACTCCGGGTCTGAAGGGATGCAGCGGGGCTGTAGAGGGCACTAAAGATCTTTATGATTTCTCAGAAAGCTGCGAGTTGCTTTTTACACTTCAGTGTTAGAAACAAATAAATAAATAAAAAAATTTAACCCTCTTTAGGAGCGAGTGGGACCACATCAGACTCAAGTATTACAGCTTCTCCCCTTATAACCGCTAATAACAGGCTGAGCTAATTTTTGTTTTGATTTGGGGTTTCTTTCTTCCATTTCTTAGAAATGGTTAGGTGTGCAGAGCCCTCTCGTAGCACTGATGTCAGCTAGACAGAATATGTTCAGCACAAAGAAAACCCCTTCCTTCAAGTAAGAAATCTGCCTGAACTGCTGAGGAATGGCAATTTATCAGTCAGGTTGGCGTGGCTGGGTAAGAGAGGGACCACAAAGAGATCTGGTCACATTAACACAGAAAAAAAAGCTTGTGTGCATCTCAAAACGCTTGGGGTATTTCGCTTGTTTAGTTTTGCACATCTCTGAAATGTCTGGGTTTGACTAGAATAAAGCAAGGCGTTTCTCGTGTATTTTCTGCCATAAGGAATTGGAAATCTCACAAGAAATCCTGTTCTTACGAGATTCCCAGCCTGATACATCGTTTACAAGAGAAAGTGCAGATTAAATTTTGGATTTGGGTGCTTCATACGAGACAGGTAAAATTCTCCAAGAAATAAAACGTGACATGTGCTGCTGTAGTCTGAGAATTGTTTTCAGATTGCAGGCCACTGACTTAAGCCCAATGCTAAAGGCAATGCCTGTACCTTCAATCAGCATGGGCTATCTTTCTCTGCAGATTTCTACGGATCCTCAGTGTCTACTATGTGCATCTCTGCAGCTGATCCTACAGCCTGAGCACAGGCTACTCTCCAGAATTCTGCACAGTCACCTTGTTTTTCCTGGGTATCCTGTCAGCTTTGCAACAGGCCCGTAGTAGAGAATTTAGCATGACTAAGAAGTCTGTCCACTGCCTAATTATATAGCCACAGTTGTAGCAGTGCAGCCTTCTCCATAGTTTCTATTCTGGAATAAGTGTGCTTAATAATAACAACGACATTATAATTACACTGCTATGATTTCACTGGTAACCTGCCTCACGTAACTCAAGTCTTAAGTGCATACCCAAAAAAATACCACAGGGTGCAGAGGAATTCTGACAGACCCTTATGGACACACTCAGCAGAGCCATGGACAAGCTTTGGGAACATGCAGCTTTGAAAATGAAAATCGCCTGATTTCTCTTCGGCCACACACAACCAGTACAGATCCTTCCTCATGCTCTGCGCTGCTGAAGGCATTTTATTTTTCAAGAGCTGCACCTTCCATTCCAGAAATGAGTTGCAGATGGAGAAGCTGAAGACACCACCAAGATATCCTGGGGAATTGTTTTAACTGAACTACTGGAAGCCTTGCAAGTTACTGATCATCCTAAATTAATTTTGTCAGCTGTTTCTGAGTGCTTTGTAAGCTGCGTAATTCCCTTGAAGAAGGAACTGGCTACTCTTGGCTCCTTTTGAAATGGAGATAAATCAAAATGATGAGTTTTAGCTATGGTTTGGGGACAGGTTTAAGTCAGGTTTATGGTTCAGACTCAATAGTAATATATAATATTGAGATTATAAAAGGCATTTTCAGCTTTTGGTCCAAAGTAAGCAAGAGAGCTGGTAGCTGTTGGAAGGGATTAACCTCATGGCTACTATCACATGGTGAGCAGGAACAGGGTGAGAGCAACCAGCAAGTGAGATATGAGCTCAACTCTCTTTTATCTGGAGATCTGGTAGAATTTGATGTTTGGGTTCCATTCTTAGTCTGTCTCTAAATGGAGCCAACCGAGTGGGTGGGACAAAATATCCACCTCCACGAGCAGCTTGTCGGGGGGTTATCTGGTTACGTGAGCATCTATCAATCACAGAAGTACACATCAGCCTGTTCCTCCGTGCACATTTCCCAGCTCCCATGTAAGGTATGGGTACAGATAACGTGTGCTCCTCTAAAAACTACACCAGGCAAGCGTGAGGTTTCGATATGAAACAGTGAGGAGGGGTTCGCTAGCCCTGTTTGGCCAGACGGGTCTGGCTGTATTGTTTCTTTTCCTTCCCTGGCTGAATGCCCATGCTCTTGGGCATGAATAGCTGCACGTTCAAACAGAGCATTTGGTTTCCACAAACACACGGGCATGCGACCTTCAAATTCGCTTCCACAAACATTTGTGTCATCGTAGGTTAATGGGGGAGTGAATGGTGCTACATGAAAAGAGAGGTTACTGTGAAATTTCTATTAGAGCAGCAGGCTGTTGCACTTGAAAAGGAACAAAATTATATGGGACACTTCTTGTCTCAGATACAGCGAATTCATGGATAAGTCAGATAAATCCAAGTTATGGCAATCAGCCAGTTGGACGAGGTAATTTAATATCCACTTCTAGTTACAATAAGGTGCTGGTGACAAGACCAGGATGGTTTTACACTAGAAGACAAACCTCTTTTAAAAGCAATTGGAAAGGGAAAATAAAAATCTTTTCAAACATAGAATAAAATATTGAAATCTGGAATGCAAGTTCTCACTAGGAACCGCAGATACTCTTAAGTTAACAGAAAATGATGTAGCTTAACTTATAAAAATAGTAAAACAGTAAAAAGGTACCACATGTTCCTCCCAGACTGCAAGCCAAACAATTGTTACTACATTTAAATCATGTTCTGACATAATACTATAAAAACCCTGGAAAAAAAAAAAAAGAGAGAGCCCAAATTGCCGGACTAGGCTCTGCTAGGAAAGCACTGTGTGTTTGGAGCTGAGGTTGCTCAAAGACACTTTGTTAGCCACTTTCCAGAAAAGAAAATATTCAGGTTTCCTCATTCACAGTAATCAAGCTGTATCGCATGAGAGCAAACGAGCTTAAAAAAAAAAAAATTAAAAAAATGACACCTTGGCTTGATAAACTTTGCAGTCTGAGAGCTGGAGGCTTCAGCTGTTTGCCATCGGTGGCCTCTGCAGCTCCTGGTGTCAGCTGTGCCGAGGGCGATGCCAGATCTCCGATGGCCACAGAATACTAATCAGCAGCTGTGGAGCTGCCTGTTTATTTTTCCCTTTTGAAATAGCCATGCAAATAAGACACTGGCACAGAATGTCAGTGCCCCTGGAGCTTTATATATGATACGTAAGATTCGTTGCTTTCTTTTCCATGTTCTTCCCCCACTTCTAGTTTTCTTCCTTTCCTTTTCTTTTCTTTCTTTCTTGCTCTCTTGCTCTCTTTCTTGCTCTCTTTCTCATTTCTCTTCTCTTCTCTTCTCTTCTCTTCTCTTCTCTTCTCTTCTCTTCTTGTACCTTGTAACATCTTAAGTCCTAAGATATGTAAAAACTTAGGTCCCTGTGAGACTCATGGGCATTTATGGATCTAAAAACCCTGGGTGTATTTAATTCCCCCACCTCTTTAAAATTACAGCCCTAAAGCCTAATTTCAGGGGCTATATGGCAGCAAGGTCTGAAGAATCCAGAACTCCAGACTTTAAAGCCATAGCACCTCAGCTTTTTAAATAGACTGAACTTTAACCGCTGTTACTGTTGTTTGGTTAAACACATGGGAATTACACTGATACAAAACTGCTGCAGGTAGAATTTAGGCACCTGTAACTGGAACAGGCTGCCCAGAGAGGTGGTGGAAGCCCCATCCTTGGAAGTGTTTAAGCCCAGGCTGGATGGGGCTGTGAGCAACCTGCTCTAGTGGGAGGTGTCCCTGCCCATGGCCAGGGGGGTTGGAACTGGGTGAGCTTTAAGGTCCCTTCCAACCCTGACAATTCTATGATTCTATGACTGTGTGATCCCTTGTCAAGGGACCAACATGGTAACAAACTACACCAGAACCAAAGTCTCCTATTAATACTTCTACAAGTTTAATAATAAACCTCCCTGCTGCTGTCCCGCACTGCTGCACACTGTGGCTCTGCTCAGCAGTCACAAAACATCAGTCATGGCTTCCCTGTCCTTCCCCAGCTCTCCCTGCTAGCTTGTTGTCTGTCTTACCATGTTATGCTCAAAATGAGTTGACAGCCTCCTTCAAGCAAGGGCACAGTAGACCGGTTCCTCTGCATGGTGACCTGAATGAAGCTAAGTTGATTTTCACCATCTGCAAGGTTTGTGCTCATTGAGTTTTCATCCGTTCACTCTTCTGGCCATTTCACCCCGTGTGCCTTCTATATAAAGTAGCTTTAATGCACTCTCAAAGTGAAGAGCATGAAGTGCTTTAGTCCCTGAACCTCCCACAATCAAAACCTACCAGTTTGGCAGAGGCACATAATTAGTTTCCAATTAGTGTGAGCGAGTCCATCCAGATTATACTGTAATATGAAAACAGGTTTGAATTGATTCAATCACTTCCAATGGGAGCCTGTCACAGTTTATTTGTATTGAAAAAAAACCACAAAACCCCAAAACAAATACTGTGGAAATCTGGCTATCTTGTAGCTTCCAGAGTGCTTTTAGCTTAGTGAGGTCTGGGTGGTCCGTGGAAATGAGATGATCGGACAGGTATTAAAATGAATTGCATGAGCTTTTGCTCTGGAGTCAGGATGTCCCGAGGCGAGGGGCGAATTGGATGTGCTGATGGAAAGGGCTGCAGCCAAAGGTTTGTGGCACAGCATGGTGTTCCAAAAACCTTGCAGGCCGTAAATGAAGTGAATATTTCATGTTTGAAGGCATTCCTTTTTCTTGGAGATCAGTCATTTTATCTGGACCTAGTGTCCGCGTGTGAGTAGCAGTGCATTGAAATGGCAGAGGGTAAGGTAGATTTTTAGATGGTGATTTTGTGGCTTTGATTGATGGCTGATTTTTGCTGTTTCCCAGAGAAGAATGAGCCTGTGGCTCCTCTCGCAAAAAAATCCTAGATCGTCTGCAGCACTGAGGATGTGAGAAACATTACTGAAATCTGTTATCCAACAATGCAAAATACTCTTGACCACACACTTCTGCTGCATAGCAGGGATTTAAGAACTCTGTGGGAATGCAGTATCCTGTATCAGAGGGGAACGCTTGGGATCCAGGAGTAAATCTGAGACGCTTATTGTGAGCAGAGATGGAATGTGTTACCCTGCATCCCAGATCTGACTTCACTACATCTTAATCAGTCTCATCAGAAACTGATAGGAAAAAAAACAGTTTTAGGTTTCAATGGTTGTAGTGCAAAATATCTTCAGATATTGAATTTTAGCTTGCAGACAACAAGAATGCATACTTAAGTCCGAAGGGGAATTAGATAACTTGGAATGCTCACCTAAAAGAAAAGAAATGCAGTTTCAACTCCTTTCTCCATCACAGACATGCTGGGATATGTCTTTATCACCCGCAGTGTTGGGATTAATAGTTCAGGCACAGTATTACATTAGCACTGTTGCACAGCTTCTGACCCAGAGCTGTCTTTCATCCACTTGACTGGGAACATGCACAAAACTAGATCCTGCTTGTCTCTACCTTTACTGCGGACACACTATACTCACCAGAGGCAGAATTTGTCTGATGTTCGCCAGCTAAAAGCAGGATATTGTCTCTGAGCTAGTTATGTCTCTCCTCTGGAGGGAGAGTTACACCTCAGCAGAAGGATCCTTACAACCTCCTGATGTAAAGGCTCAGTGAGTGCCTCTTTGGAGGGTGTCTGGCCAACCAGCTGTGAAGACAGCATGGAAGATGGAGAGGTTTTTTGGCTCAGGAGTGCTGGTAAAGAGGCCAGGGAGGCGCTTTATTTTTAGTTTGTGATATGCTGATGTCCTGGATGGATGGATGGATGTCTGGGGTGAAGGGTCAGTATATGACCCTTCTGCACCCGCTCTGCCCGAACCAGTTACCAGCTATTCCCTTGACTCTTGTTTTCCTGGCCAGGTTCAGTTTGTGCTGGTTAATGCTGTTTCTTGGACCTTCTCAGCTCATTTTGAATCAAACAAAAGCTCAGACTTTCCCGTAATCCTCACACATCATTGGCATCGTTGTATGTCTGCTACAGAGCAGAACAAACACAAAGACTGCATCTCGATGCACCCTCTACACCAAGTCCCTTCAACTGTAAAGTGAAAATGCTGGCAGGAAAATATGGGAAAGTTGGGTAGTTGCCTGCGCCCTACCTGGCTTGCAGATAAAATAATTAGATTGCCAAGTTTGCTAGGCTTTTAAGCTGGACAAATCCTCACACTGGGCATTTGAATAGACATAAAAAATTGAGGGAATATTGTCTCTAGAGATACAAAGCTTCACTTCTTGTATTGCTTCTGAAATGAATTCAGTTACACTTATAAAACTCCAGGATCCTTTATTTCTGCATTTCATTCTGTCATTTAGTAAATCACAGATTCCTATTATTCTTTTCCTTTCCATCCCACCTACCTAAATTTTTCACTCTTTTTTTTTACCCCCTCTGTGTCCGTGTGTCTCTGTATGTGTTCTCAAAGAAACAGTTGTTGGTCCCTGAAATACAGCCTGGCTTTATGCGGACTGCATCAGAAAGAACAGCATTCCCCAGCCACAACAAAACCTTCAGTGCTCTCTGTCTCTCTCCTGGGTGCCAATCCCACACAGCTGAAAAAAAGCCCCTTAGCATCCCAGTTCCTCAAGCAGCAGATGCTCCAGGGTTTCTCTTAGTGAGAACAGTCACAAAATATTTAGCAACTAGTCTTCAAGCTTCCTGAGCACCTAAATGGATGAATCAGGTTGCTCAGGCAGAAGGCTAGAACTAATCAGTCCTATTTTCCACCCCAGGCTGCTGCAGGAGAAATCCAAGATCCTTCCCCTCCATGGAGCCCACAGAGATTTCTGTTACTGTGGAGGCAGAGAGGAAGAGGAGATGAAAACCCTCGAGATTGTTTGCAGCTTTCCCAATGTTGTAAGTCTTTGTGTTAGCTGGTCATTCTCTAAAGATATTTTTTATATAAATTCAGGTTTTGGATGTTATTTGCTAATTACTGCTGGTATTTAATTATGGCAGAGTTTAAATTACCCAGGCTGCCACTAATCCACATTATTCAAAGACATTTTCCAAAATTCTACTCTAAACATTCTTTGCGGTCCTTAACAAACAGAGACATTTCTCAGTTGGCCCAAAAGTCATATTGCAAATATTTTCACAAAAGCAAGGATGAGCAAAATGATCCTAGGGCCAGTTCAATTCATTACACAGACTTCCACCCATGTTTAATCTGGAGAGATCCATTTGTTTTCCTGAACTCCCTTCCCAACCTGAAATGAAATTAGGACCAAGCCTAGCTGGGCCATCATGGATTTAAGAAAAATACACTTTAAATTAATTTCTAGGTCTTCTTACCTCACACACTACTGAGAGGGAAGTACTGTTCTCTCTCTGTGCAGATGGTCCTCAGTACTCTGTGTAAAAGAGAATTATCAGAAGCTGAGCTCCTGCTTTTGGAGATGGAAGTTCTCATTTCTGCTTTTATGCAGTTTATATCACTCACCCTCTTTGCACGTAGTAGTGGATGGGGAATTCAAGCTTCTGTGTGCTCATCAAAGTACATCAGGCTGTAACAACATCGTAAATAGTGACAGGGGTGAGGTAATGTTAGAGTAAAGCTATAAACATTAGTAGAGTAAAGGTATAAACATTACCCTTACAGCACACGTCAGCATAACTTGATGGTACTCTAGAAAAGCAAGCAGGAAAAGAACCCAATAAAACAAGATAATCTGTCTCAAGGATGCACTGGGCAAGCTGGTAGCATCAAGGGTCCTGTCTTCATAAAGCTGGAAGACTTAGTTTGATAAAAGCCAACATTTTAAACATCTGTTAAAAGACCTCAAATGGAAAAGTGTGGCTCACTCGTAAGAAGGGAGATGGGCTGATAAAGAGACCAAGGAGTTTGGAGATGCAGTCTGGATTCCTGGTCACAGCAAAAGGTTGTCCATAAGCTCAGGACACACAAGCTCTTCTGGATCTAGTGCTGCTGAAGGAGGTCACAGCCTCCAGCCCGCTCGTGCTGCCTATCCCAGCTTCTAAGCTCATGTTTTCTGCTCCCTAGCAGAAAACTGGTGAGCTGCCTGTAGAAATGGTCCGTGGCCAATTCATCAAAAAGAAGCTGAATCAAGCTTAAGCTGTTTAAATACTAAGTCTTTGATAAGATGGCAGGGTAAGGAAAGCTCCTGGAAGAGATGAAGGAAAATAACGTCTGTATGACTCGCAGAATGACGTCTAGACTGGGCCGTTGTCCAAAGTCCAAGAGGAAAGCAAGAGTGTTCATATGCTGGCTCATCGATCTTCAGACTTACATGCATTTTTGTTGCAAGAAAACGGGGCTGGGGGGAAAGCCCTAGACTGTGGATCACAAACATGTCAGCATGTCCAGCAGTGTAGGGTACTCACAAATATGTGGTGATAGGCAGAAGAATAAAGCACCAGCTCTGGGTTTAAATCCCCCTGAAACTTTTCTTTTTTTACATGTGTATCACCCTGGTTCAGGCTTCTTTGTAGAGAAATAAAATTAGTCGGGGAGCTTCAGTTAGATTCTTTACTTTTCTCCTTCTTCCAGTTTGCACTGCCTATCTATCCCCTTGAAAAATCCTTGTTTTGTTGATTCAAGAAACCACTTTAAGGTTTCAAGAGGCTCACAGTATACTTGGAGTAAAGATCTGTTCTTGTTCATGCAGGTTTCATCCGAGCTGTTTATTGGTTGTCACAGCTTCGGAGTAAAATAGCAAATCCTTACTGCAGAGAGCCAGGACTCTCTGCCAGACACTGATAAAGCTGTTGTGACCCTCCAAACTTCCTGCAGAACCAGACTTAGCTGATGTCCTGGCACACTGGAGCTTGATGGATATTTAATAGCCCTGCCACCTTTGGGGATGCATTCATAAGCTGCAAACAGAAAGATGGGGGGGTGGGGGGGGGGAGGTGTCCCTTCTGTTTTGGTTTGGGTTTTTTTTCACGTTGTCTAATTTGGTGGCACTAATGGATTGCCCAGAGCTAGGGTGGCCTGCAGAACTGTTGCGAGTGTCCTCAAAATCAAAGCAATTAGCCTCTGCTCTGCAACCCAGACGAGTGTTTGCTGTATTTCAAGAGTTCTTTCAGAAGTCCTTTTTGCACCAGCAGATCTCCACTGTACTGCACCTATGGTCACTGTGTTGGGTACTGGCTCCTATGCTTCTTCACAGACACTGGTTGTTATACGATGTTGAAGGAATTTATTTATTTATCTATTTATTTCTCCACTGATGCTGGGATTTTATCCTTGAATCGATGTTATTTCGTATTTCAGTCAGTTACAAAGGTTAAAGTTTCTTTGGTGACAACAAGAGACAGATCTCTACCTTTAAAAACTTTCTCTGGGAAACCACAAGTATGGCAAGCAATTATTTTCTGCCTGTGGATTCTTTAACTTGTTTGTAGTAGAATTAAAAGCTTGTAACGTTCACCCAAGTTAAAAGTTCGTACCTTGTGTATCATAAAAATTAGGAAACTCCCTGAGAAATCAGAGAATCTTCAACTCTGCATTTAATCAAATCCATTTATTCTGCTAACACTTTGCAGATTCTTATTGTAACTGGTATTAATTTTTCTCCATTTGTGACCATCTAACTCCAGCCAAAGCTCTGTATCTTTCTGTGTAGCCTGAAAAAAAAAAGAAGTGAACAGCTGAGACTTAGTAAATGGACCTTGGTGCTTTTAAACCCCTCATAAAATCAAATATTATCTTAAGAAATCCTAATCAAATTAATCTTCAACTCCATCTTCCCTCTCTTCACCCTATGACTTCACCGTGAGCTTGCCTGAATATGACCTGAATCTCATTTACTTCCCATTAGAAAAAATGAAGTGAACTTCTAAAAAAAATAACCTTTCAATTACCTTTTCAACTCTTAAAAGAGGACTTATTTTGACCATGACATCATCTACTGATGATTTTAGCACATGGGCCACATTCCCTGGTTGACCTAATTTATCTGAGTTAACAGAGATAAGTAGACAGTGAAATATGAAAAGTCCTTCATGGTCATTGGTGAATTTTAATTCTTTTTCATACATATCTCCAGATAGATGCCCACACCTTATAAAGAACAGAGTCATCAGGCTGGGCGGATGTGCAGCCAGATACCTGCACATACAAGCTGGAGGAGATCTGGATGCTAGGAGGTGGATACGCTGAGATTCGTGTGCAATAACTTTGATCAGACATTGAGAGAAGTAAGCCCTTCCAAAGAGCCATCCATCTCTCCTTTCTCAGACACCTATTTTAACATGTGATGAATCTCTCTCCAGAGAGAGTAATTTCTCTCTCCTCATGATAAAGGGAGCCTAGGATGACTGGTGTCTAAATTTCAAATGCCGAAAGCCCATGAAGATGGATACCACCCCAAGCAAACAGCAGAGCTATTAGGGTGAATAGATGGATATTTAAGAAGCTATACAGCTCTCAGAAGGTGGAGGATGTCTAAGCAGCACAATATAAGGAGGATCTGGCTCAACTCCAATCCACAGACTGTGTGAACGTGTAAACTTAATCAGATATAGTTTTTCTCTTAGAGAGCACTCATTAAATCAGTGGAACGAGGGTTATGTGGCATTTTGTCAGCCCACTTGCATCTATCTAAAAGCAGACTCACAAAGAAACTGTACAGATGTATTCTTACAACTACTGACACAGGTTTAATCGACGTAGTTCTTATTTTCCTAGATTCACATCCTGAAAACTGGAATGTTTGGCTCAGACACACGAAACGCAAGGACTGTTGAGAATAAAGTTTTCTAGTGTGCTTTTTTTCAACAGAGGCTTTTCTGATGGCAAGATTTTTTTTTCTGTGGTTTTTGTTCTCAAGACATTGCCCCAGGACCATACCCATGCTCAGAACTGCAGCAGGGCTGTGGGAAATGTCAGACCTTTTGTCCCTGCTTTGGCTCGTGCAAGAGTGACAGGAGAGGGAAGAGACCTAGCCACAGGTCCTACACAGAGCTATGAAATATAACATGTCCCTGTTCACTTCAGAAGTGGGTCCTTCTGTGTGTCATCTGGTTTTGGTGGCTTTTTTCTTGTTGTTGAGGGTATTTTTTCCCCAGAATCTTTCTTTAGGTGCCAAGTTACTGAAGGTGTGGACAACTCATCTTTTAGAGCAGTGTGGTTTGTAGATTTGTCTCTGTGTCCTACTGAACTTGCCAGCCAGGTGTTGGTAGAAAACCCAACGTGGCCCCTTTCCAGTATACCTGCTGTAACTTGCTGGATGTTACGGCAGAACAACCCATCAGCATCATTCAAATTGAGAAATAATGCAGTGCTTTGTCCTTCCAGATGGCTTCTTTGCTAAGTCATTAAAAAACTATCAACCTCACAACTGTCTTCTAGACCTCTGCAGCTGAGAGGAGCTTAGCCATTAACTCCAATTGTGGTAGAACTAAAACCACACTGTGGGTTTTAAATAAAGCTCCCTTCATTTCCTCCTTCTCTCCCCTTGTCTCTGCAACCTTTCCTTAACCAGGTCAGCCCTTTTCCAACACAGGCATCAAATCCCCTCCTCACCTCCAGCAAGTCCTGCTCCGCAGGAGCCACTCTCGTGCTCCTCCTGCTATATATCAGGGTATTTATGAGACACTCAGCAGCAACAGGCTTAATGTATGTGATCATTCCAGGTAACTCTGCCAACCTGCTGCTCCGAAGAGCTGCTTGTAAGTCTGTTCTCCACGCCTGGCCTCTGAAGCTGTCGCTGCTGTGGTCCTGACAGCCTGCCCTGCTGCATTAAGGTACTTTAACACACCCCAGAGGAACTTGTTTTGTTATTCTTCGCGGATCTGCTTACTCATTTTCCATTCCTGCAAGATAGGTTTGAAGGGATTTGATACAGTACCAGGAAGGCCTCGTTGGCTACATAATTAATGGATGCTCAGCATAGGAAAACTTTGACTTAGAAAATGTCATATATCAAGTGAACAGGACCAATTAAGGTAGCCAGGTTTTCAGCAGAAGTAGCTTTAACATCATCGGGATTTCCTACTGAATGTACTGTTTGGAAAAGGTGAGTGGAATTGGGGGTGATGGCAGGGAGGGTGGAATTTGTTTTTCCATGGTGGAAAGTAATCTGCCACTCTTGGGAATGCTTTACCAATACCAACTGCAAAAACATCCATGTTGCCAGTTTACATTAGGGATAATATTGTGACTGGGCTTAAACTGGAAGAAACCACTCCATCAGTCAAAGAAGGATTTCAGGGGATATGACCTTGAGTAATGTTCTGGCTTAGCGAAAACTGTGGATTTGATCATTAATAATATTTTGCATGATCCATTTTTTTAAATTTTTTTTTTTTAATTCAAAGCGGACTTTGTCAGCTAAGGGAGTAAAACCCTCTCTCATGTTCCATCTTTCTCCATTTTAGTGCAAGCAAGAGGAATCTCTATGAAAATATCCTCTGTTTGCCAAAACTGAAAAGATAACATTCCTGAGAGTGAGACTGGATTCACCTAAGGTCTCTTCAAGTTATAAGATGGTCAAACTTGCAGTCTCAGCAGCTTGGACAGCAAAACATAGCTAAGAAAGAGGGGATTTTTCTCTCCTGGAAATGCCTCATGAATCTGGCTGCGCAAGCCTTTCATAGTTAATACTTCATGTAGATACAGCACAAGTATTGTCAGCCAGGTGAGCTGGATCTGGGCCACATGGCTATAGCTGCTGCTGGGAAGACCCCTGTGCAGTTTGCAAAGCACTGTAACAATGCCTTATCATTTTGCAGCTCCCTGGGCATATTCAATCAGTGTTGCGAAGTGATGGCAGATGCCCTCTGGGATTTGAGGACTCGAAGCCAGTTCCCATCATACTCCAAGGGCTGCTTCCCCACATCTTGGAGGATAGGTGAGTTCTTCCTACATCTTAGCACAGGGAAGTTTATGCACAAACACATCTGCAAGCGGATTATTTGTTTCTCACTGCCATTTGGCATTGCTCTTGTTAGATCCCCTCCGTTGTGTTTTGCTATTTGGTACCTAAAGAGCTGCAGAGTCTTTCTTCAGGGCCTTGGAAGAGAGAGCCCTTTGTGTCTAGGAAAAAACATCCATAAAGGCTGGATCCACAGTAGCACATGGGAGCTCATATCCAAGCTCTTTTGCCTTCAGCAAGAGGAACTCTTTAGCAAACATATATCCATGTTGCCTCTGGTGATCCCATGATTCACCACAGCAGCACCGAAGTCCAGCTCAGCAGGGTAAGTTATCAGTCCAGATTCAGTGAAAGATTAGTCACTGTGGGAGTTTGGTTCCTCTATTATTCATGCCATTCTGCTACAGCCAGATTTATGTGTCAGGAAAAACATACAAATGGAATCCGATTTACTTGCAGAAGTTCCTGTTCTGTTTGATTTATGTTTGAGTAAATAAAGACATATGTCTTGTAGGTATTGGTCTCTGGCTCCCTTTCTCTTCATAGATCTATGTCTAATTTATCAGCTTCTTTCTTTGCTGGACTTCTGTTTATGAGAGATTGTGAGAAAGGCACTGCTAGCTGAAGGGAATGCCTTTGACATTTGAGGTTTAACTTTTGGAATAACTTTGCACTGAAATTTGCTGCACTTCTAGCAATGTCTAGCTGCTCATCTTGAAAGAACTTCACGGAGACTCCTTAAACCACACTCTGCAGGGGAAGAAAGAACCCTGCTTGTTGTTTCCTAAGCCATATGGCAAATTAATTACTGAATGAGAGCAAGGAGTCCTGATTAAGTCAAGTTCCATGATCTCAGCACACAGGTCAAAAGACCAATAGGTACTAACTCATAAGTAACCATCTAACCCTAAACCGTTTGTAGGTGTTTTAGATACATTGAAAGATAATGTAATAAAACTTGTGCTGCTGTATTTAGAAAATTTAAATCTGAGCTAGAGAAATTTAGTCATTTTCTTTAGAATTTTTTAACTGAAAAAAAAAGAATATTCTTATGGTTTTAGATTATTTTCTCCTCCTGTTCTATTTTTCCTTTTTATCTACTGAGAACAGTGCAGAAGTGATAAAGTAGTGAGTTAAACTGGAAAAACTTCTCATCATTCCCTATTTCCATATATTAAGTAGTCCAGTTAACATCAAACTGAAATTTCATCATTGATTCCAAAATAAGAAGAAGCAGTATTAGATGTTTGTTGGATACTTGTTTGATATAGCTGCAATGGTTGAATTCCACAAAAATTGTACATGAAGATATTAATGATCCCACATGTTGTCAAGAATTTGATCCAAACCAGTCTTCCACTCAGCATAAAATAAACTCCAGCCATTCAGGCCTAAGGAAAGATCACCCGTTCTCATGGATGCCCAGTTGCCTCTGTGATGCCCAAGTATGAATGGCAATGAAATGTAGAGTAGGAGTTTAGGAAGTCTGATAGTTGTATTGGGAAATAAGTGAGGAAAGAATAATATCTTAAGCTAGAAATAAATATTAAAAGCCCTGAAGTTTTTGAAAATGACACCAAGTCCTTCTTTCTGACACAAAATGACTGTCCATCCATCCTGGCTAAGAGAAAGTTTCCCTAGGACACCAGACTGAATGTGCTATTCCCTTGCTTGGTGTCCTGCACTCTTTGAGTCTTTTGGTTCATACAGAAAATCTCACAGAAGCCTTTTTCTGATGAGTTTTCCAAGGTCACCTTTGATCTCCTGCACATCAATGTACCTTTAATGGCATAAGCGAGCACCCACGTGGCTAGAGGCAGCCTGCAGCCCATGGTGGGCAGCTCCAGTAGCACCAACACTGCTGGAAAATCAAGTCTCTAATGTGAATGTTTATTTGGCCACTCTTACTACCCGCAGTTCCCTTTGCTGTTCAGTTCTACTAAACAGCTTGAGAAAATATTTATCAGAGGAATGTGGTAACAGATTTATTGAATCCCCAAAGCCTGAGGTCAGCTTTTTAACATTGGGAGCCTCTGCAAGTGAGGCAGAGCAGGCAACACCTCAGAAATAAGAGGCAACCTACAAGATCACTGATGTTGCTGCTAATTAATGGGAAGTCTGTGACCAGTAAAACTTATGTAGAATAGAGGCTGGCAAGATCTCTTCCCTCTAAAACAAGCCCTGGAACTTACCTGAAAGATGTGCATAGTTTCCACACAGCTGTTGAGTTTATGAGCTTTCTATGGGAGTTTGTTCAAATAGATTTTGGGCTTTTTTTTTTTTAATGCTTGGTTGTTGCTCTTTCTTTCTTTTTTTTTTTTTTTTTTAATAAGATTGAAATGAATAATGGCGCTTTTATTTTAATTTGTAATGGAATGGCACTTCCAGTAATAATAGCTCTTGGCCAATTGGAGTTTAGAGTAGGACCTACTGTGGGAGGGGAGCATGGGGTGCTTCAGCAATGGGGCTCCTGAAGGGTGCCTCATGGACCAGGCATAAGACAAGAAATCATTCTTTCTATAGGGGTCTGAAAGGATAAACTAAACAGTGTCAACCATAGTTACAAGTGGCATTTCAGTGGCTTTGCTTTACCCTCAAATAAATGTAAGCTAATTCCCAATGACTTGGATCTACCTGTTTCCAAGAGCCAAATTTAGTGCTAGTGTTTTAGCACAAACTTGAGCTGTTGCAGCAAAAGAGAGGAGAGGCAGAAAGGAGCATCTGCAAGGAGTTGCCAACTTTTGTGCTAAAGCTTTACCTGAGACCCAAGGAGAGAATTCACCTCTGTGCTACTGCAGACAACCTCTTGGTTGAGACATTGTTCAACCTTGCTGCTTCTCATCCTGCAGTCAGAGAAGAAAATGGTCTGTAGAGCAAATAAAGAGATGAAATATGGTACTGTGTGGCTCGTGAGAACAGGCCTGTGCCCATAATATAACTTTGGATGGGAAGAGTAGCAGGTCTGCAAATTGTGTGTTCCTGTGTGCAGCAATAAGAAGAAACCGCAAACCCTCAATCTAGCAGCTGGGTTCATATCCCTCTCTTATGTCTACACAAGGCAATAAGAACCCTATTTCTGCATCCTCTCTCATTAAAAAAAAAAGCTAAAAAGCTTCATTCTCTGGTCTGTAAACTAGACAAATACCCAGCTGAATTTATGAACAATCTAAGGAATTTGGCCTGTGTGTGAGTTTGAAGTTCTTTAGGATGAAGAAAACTGGACAGTAGAAGGGTGGAAATCTTCTTAGCTGAATGCTCCAATAGCACAATGGCTTCAAAAGTCTGTTTTACAGATGATATGCTCTCGACAGACCAGTATGTATAAGCACCTGTACGTACAGGGTCTTTTGTTTTCCTTTTTACTTCCAGCATCATCTGTAGATGGCAACAATTCTTTTAAAGAAAACTATCCTTTTTAAAGGAGAGCGGTAACATCAAGAAATCTCATTGTCTTAGTTAAAGCACAGGAGATCCAACTGACACGAAGGAAAGACATTAGACTGTGTCATTTCTTGAGCATGATGTCCCCAAAGTCAATTTGAAATGAAAACCTACATTTGACTGGGAAAGCTCTTTTGTGCACGCTCCATGTTTGCAGCTGTGAGCTAGAGGAAGTAATTCCATTTGCACTGATGCTTCTCTGCAAGTACATTTCTGTGATAAATCTAATGAACAGTGTTGTGCAGGATTATACAGCTACTCCCTTCAACTGGCACCTGAGAAACTCATCAATCTCCTGCCACAAATCAAGTAAGAACAAGCAAGCAAGCAAGCAAACTACTCCTGTCATCAAATCCTCTTCTGCTTTTGATGAGAAGTACAGACTTGGTTTATGCTTCTTACCATAAGAAATAATTCTGTTGTGTGACAGATAAAATCAAATAAAGTACCTTTTCCTATGTTCCTGCATACTCCAGCTGTCATGTCCCCATCTAGTGTGTCTCTTCACTGCTCATCAGCATTATGGCTTGTGTGAGATGTAGAGCTGGTAGGCGCCAGTCACTACTGGCCTTCAAGATGTGTGTCAAATGGAGAGCTTATGTTTTGTAGTGGTTTTCCATCCTCTAAAGCCAGATCCTCTAGGCTGGATCCTCAGCTGGTGGAAAGCAACATTTCTCTGTGGTTTTCAGTGTAGCTATGCCAGAGAAGGATCTGTCCTCTGTGTTTCTCACAAGGTTAAATTTATCTGTTCTGAGTCTTTGGCAGCTCTGCACTATTTTGTTAAAAAACAGCCCAGGCCATATGGAAAGATTTCCACAAAATGCAAAGCAGCTCAGAGACCATTATGCTTCCACGCCCGGGTGTATATCTCCCCTTCCAGCTCACTCTCTTCATCTTGTATCTATTCTAAGAGATTAAATCCCTGAACAGCTTTGCTTAGCACTGATGATAAGAAGAATGAACATATGTTCAGGTCTGGTCAGAAACGACCGTGCCGTTCACTAACTTCTCCCAGTTGCTCAGTACTTTTCCCTCAGCAGAGGTGAGGCAGTGAACGACTCTGAGGAGTTTGCTCCTCACTTTCAATGAAGAGCAAATAGCAGATTAGGTCAATCTCTAAACCATTATCATAAAATCATAGAATGGTTTTAGTAGGAAGACCTGAAAGATCATCTAGTTTCAACCCCCCTGCCATGGGGCAGGGACACTTACCACTAGAGCAGGTTGCTCAAAGCCCCATCCAGCCTGGGCTTGAAGACATCCAGTGATGAAGCATTCACAACTTCCCTGGGCAACCTGTTCCAGTGTCTCACTACCCTCAGAGTAAAGAACTTCTTACTAATTTCTAATCTAAATCTACCCTCTTTCAGTTTAAAACCATTTCCCCTTATCCTATCACTATGGGCTAAAGGCATAAATATGAAAGGTTACAATAACCTTCTAGCACTCAGCTTGTGGTATCTCAGTGGATCAAACGATGACACTGGAGAGCAGGACATCTTGCAACCCTGTGTGCCCCATGACAGGGCTTTAATCTGGAGCTTGGCTAGAGCAGCCGGGAGGGGAGAGATGCAGAAGCAAGCGGAAGCGATGATGATAGCTGCAAAGAAACCCCAATCTGCAGCCCATGAGTCAGGCCAATGAGTCCCACATGCTGTTAGCATTAAATTGATATCATATGTCTGCATCGCTGCTGAAAAAATTCACAGTGGATCTTTCCCTTAAAGACTGATAAGAAAGCAAGACACCGTGGCTTAGTGCAGTACCTTTTGACGCCTTGAGAGCGACAAATAAAACAATGTGGAGAGAGGGCAGATTTTACTCAGGGACTTGGCTGTGGGAAAGAGTGAAGAAATTGCTGTAATTTTCATTTATGTTTGCATTTGGGCAGCGATTGGTATCAATTCTGCAGATGGTTTGGTCATGGCTGTTTTCTGTGAGTACATCAATGACCTGGCAAATGAGACAGCTAGAAAAGATATTCAGCCAAACAATTATTATTAAATAAACCATGCTGAATATTAATTGAAAACTTGGATCCACACTTTACTAAATATTCCCCCCAGAGATGAGCAATGTCTGAACAGAAATCAGAAGACCACACTCTCTGATTTCTGCATCAAGCCAAAATAGTTCCGTTTTTCAATGTTAGATGCTAACAAGAAGCTGAATTCAGAACAAAGAGAAAGCCAAAGGGAATTTGCAGAAAATACCTAATGAACACTTTCTAATAAAGAGCACATTTAGAAAATTGACACCTGCTCATGGGTAATTCATGAATAGAAACACAGGCAGCTTCTTTAACGTGGGTTTCAGCGTGAATTATTCACCAAGCTTGAAGTCTTATGGCATATAGTCCCTGTTGTTATTTGCTGAGCTTTAAGAGAAGAGGATATAGACCCAGATGCCAGTGGTACACATAAGCTATCAATCTCCTTTGCCCCCCTTGCTAGGACTACGAAGAGGTGCACACTTATAGACTCTTTTCTACCTCAGCTGGAACTTGTGTTTATGGCACCACTGTGGGCTCTTCTGAAAATTATTCCGGTCTCATAAATTCAACATACAACTTGTCCCTGCAGTGGGATCAAGCATGGTGGGAGGAGAAGATGGGACCCTGAGGGAGAGTAACCACTTGTTTTACTCCAAATGGCTACGATAAATAACAAGAAAACCAAAGTGTAAAAAGTTATGTTCTCTTACATTAATACTGCTGCCTATTTGTGTTACAATGGCAGGCAAAGCCTCAGTCGAGATGACTGGCAATGTAGTAAGGTGAAAATAGGACAAAAGAGCCTACTGATCATGAAATATTAATCTTGAAGAGTATCAATCTCTCCTGCACTGCTGTTGGAGAGCAGGATTTCGTGCCTGTCCATCTTCTAAACATCCCTTTTCCACCTTGGTGGATGTAAATAACACGACAGCGTGCCTAATACTGTTCACCCTAGTATGGACAATTCCCCGTGAGCCCAGAATTTCAATGCTGAATATATTTGTTTTTAATTTCCTGCTCATAGACTCCTTGATGTAATCCCTGATTGCCAGGTAAACTCCAGTGCTGTGTGACACCAGCCTCACAGATGGGTTTAGTGTGCAGTTTAGGCTGCCAGCTGTGGATAAGGAGATGTATCTCAGAGACCCTCCTGGCAGAAAAAATACTGTCTGTCAGCATAAAGTTTATTTTTTTATGACACCAAATGCAAGTCTTCTTCATCAGATTGATCCAAACCAACTTTCACCATGGGCTTAGCACAGAGGAATTCATATAGAATGCCATCTATGGCTGATATCTATCAACTGTTTTATAGGACAGAAACCAACCCCAAAATATGACAAGAGTTCTGAAGAGTTACTGTGGGGTTAGGGGTGTTTCTCATCTCAGCAGCCTCTCATTTATTAAACAATATCTCCTCTGGGGGAAGATAGAGCTGCTCCTGGTGGACTTCTCTCCACGGTGGTGGCTCCAAGGTGCGGTGGTGCTGATGGTACTGAAACACTGTTCTCTTCTTTTCATCTCTAAGGAGTACAGAGTCACTTATTCCAGTGTGAGCTCTCCTGGCAGGGAGTGCCATGATATCAGCACCTAATAATTACGGCACCACTTGATATCCTGTGCATTTCAAATGATGACCTCAGAAGTGGCCTCTCTAAATTGCCCACCATCACACTGGTAAGAGCCTGCCTTCTGTCCTCTGGAGAAAGCTGGAAGGAAACATTTCACTCAGCTAGTTTCTATCATCTGTAATGCCAAAAGGGAAGCAAGAGAAATATAAGGAAGTTGCAATGATAATACCAAAATAATCTGCTGCTCTTACCACATGTTATAGTAATTATACCCTTCTCCTTCCATCCCCAGATGTTCTGTGTTTGAAGAGAGATTCATGGTTGCATAATGAATCAGGAGGGAGAAGCAGAGAAAGGATGTGAGCCATGAGGATGATGTAAGGAAAAAGGGGAAGAAAAAAAAAGAGGAAAAAAAAAAAAAAGAGGAGATTGTTGAACTTTTTTGGAAGGGAAGGAGGAAGCCTCAGTGCAGGGCTCTTGAAATCTCACATCAGTCAGATGAGAAGATTGCTGTGGTGGAGAGGGAGAAAATGAATAGCATATGAAGCAATTCAGGAGAGAAGCGGGTAGTGCAGCAACAAATCAAAGAGCTGTTAAAAATCAAGATCTGCAAAGAAGGAATTTTCAGGCGGTCTCTCGTAAAAAAGATGGTGAAATGAAGCTTTTAGCTGGAGTTCCAGGATGCATGGAGTGTGCTAGCTGCTATTAGAAGAATTAGTAAAACACAGTGAGTGTGATCCAGTAAATCCAAATGAAGAAACGGGCAAATTTGGCTCAGAGACTCTTCTACAAATACCATTTATGACTTAGACGAAGATAGACCTTTGGCTAAATCTCATGAATGTTTCATTTCCTCAAAATTCTCCTAAACTTTCATTTTAGGGGAAAATATTGGCAAATGTTTGAGGGGAGGGAGTCTGTTTAAGATTTTAAATAACATTTTCCTCGATACTTGCAGCAAAGTGGTTGAACTATTTTGGAATGTGAGGAAAGTGAATACAAATGCTTTGCCTACAAGGAGAAAAACGAAACTTGCCTCAGTTTTATGAGGAGTTCTGATGATCCCGTATATCTCAATTAGCAAAAACTCTGCTTCAATTAGAAATTAGTTTCTACCAGGGACAGGTGTTTTTGATTATTCCAGGATGATTTTCATCACTTCTTATCCATGCTTCACAGGGGAAAGTGTAGCCAGCTACTCAACAGGATGTGCCGAGCCTTGAAAGGAGCATACAGCTCTTGTGTTGGGTAATGAACAGCTCCTAGGAATGGTCTTTGCTCTCCACGCAAAAGAAGAAGCACACTGAGGTCTAGAGCTTGAGCTGAACCAAAGATAAGGCAAGGGTCAAGCAGAAGGGTGAGGTGCCAGAGGAATTGATTTCCCCAGCTTGTAGCTGGATTTGTTCTGCAGAGATGCACCTGCCTCTTCAGAGTCCCCCAAGAGCTGTTCCCATGCCAGAGATGGAGGTTCCTGTGCCCTGGCCACACACAGTCCTCACTCCTCTGCAAGGATGCCAGGAGCTTGTGTCAGCTGTCTGCCAAAACCAGTTCTGGGGGAACAAAAAGGGATTTGGCTCAGAGTAACCAAGGAGTAGCACGGCCAAAGCTGGTGTGCTGGTGCTTCTTTTTTCCTTCTTAAGATGGAAAACCTTGGCCCTTTGCCTCACATGGTTCAATAAGGGAGGAGAAGCTGTAGGAAACGGGCTACACTCTGATAAGGAAGAGTCATGCTTCAAATAGTGGAAACAGCAGAAATGAGGAGCACTGAGAAAATTCAGGAAATATTTAGTAGATTATTCAGGGGTTTTTTTTGTTTTTTTTTTTTTTTTTTTGTTTTGATATTTAAATTGCTGGTGGATTGTAACAACATAGCCTAAACCCAGGCTCTTGAGTTGCAATTATGCAGAAACCAAAGCTGACACTGCTGAATGTCATTGTGCTCTTGAAATGCTCAGCAGGGGCCTGACTCAATGCTTATTGCTATGGCGAGGAATTAAGAAACATTGGACGATAGTATTTCACTTTCTTGGATGGAACAAGGCTATAGAACAACAGGGAGTAAAGGTATTACTGGAATAATAATAATTTAATAACAATAATAATAATAACAACCCAATTATTTTTATCATGATGGGGTATCTGTTAACAAATTACAATTCTCTTATCTGTTTCTGTGCTGACTGCCTTCTAACAGTGCCCTTCCTTAAGGCTGCAGAGAAGGTATGAATAAAAGCAACGACAAGTGACTTAGTTATTTGCATTTCTTCTATTTACAGTGGCCAACATTATACTACACAGGCTGTGCCACCTACCCATGTTCCAGACCTCCCTGATATCTCATCAGCTTTGCAAGGAGATAAATTCTGGAATGATTCATCCAGCTCAAGTTTACAGCCCTTTTCTACCTATGCTTCATTATAATACATTATACCGACCACATAACAGCAAAGGAAACGGTGAAAGCAGGATCCAGGAAATAGTGTAACTAATACGTGAAGAAAAGAGAAAGCAGATGGGGAGGATGTTCTTCTGTGAACCATGGGAAGAAACTTGCTCCAAGGCCAATGTTCCTTTTCCTCCTCTTTCTTGCTTACAAGCCAAGTAAGTTGTGGCATCTCAAAATCAATCAGTGACGTTGATGCGGACGAGATCAGAATCATTTCCTTTTGCAGTTGAGGTCAAGAGTTCTACTTTTGCAGAACAGACAGGGTCAATTCTTTTAAGTCAGAAAAGAAGGTACCACACTGTCAAATAACAGCACCAGAAACAAACTGTTTCTTTAGGGAAAAGCCACCTATCTGTAAAGCACTACAAAGAAAGTGGGATGAACCTGTCAGAAAGAACTGAAGTCATATTTTTTACAAAGTCTTTCAGAGGACTGTGCTTTAAAATTTAGTTAATGATATAGGGATGAATTATTACTGTTACAGTAATTTTTCTCCTGTTGAACAATTCCAGCCCAAGATTCACACAAAAAAATTAAGAACTGCTTCTTCCAGTGGATGTCAAATCTTCTGGTTTTCTGCCCAAAATGAATTCCAGGGAGTACAGATGTGCTGCACAGCTCAGGAATGATAATTTTAGAGGCAGATCAAAAAGAACTTAACAAACCAAGTTTTCAACTTACAGCATGGGATCAACAAAAATCAAACTTAGGAGCTGATGAAATCATGGCAGATCTCAGAACTTCTGATAAAAATACAGAATAAAACGTAAGGCATGAAAATACAAAAGAAAAATATAAATTCTATGACTGGCTTTAGCAATTTTACTTTAACTAGGGTAGTTCAAATTTCTCACCACTACTATCCAACCACCCAGTGCACTGGATTATGTCCCATTACTGGGTTGGATACCTTGCTCAGCAAATTGCTGGGCCTCAGAGCAAAAAGGGGAAAAGTCACGAAAGGAATATGGGGTGGAAAGGCAAGAAAAGCGAGACCTAAGCCTCTCAAGTGTTGAGTGGGAATGAGCTAATTTTATTCTTCAAATGTGTTGTTTGAAAGCCCATGATAAGGAAAAAACCAGCCCAGATTTTTCAGTTTAGCTGATAATAGCCAAGCACCTGCTTCATTCACGTTGAAGGTAGCACGGGACAAGGTCTGCACACATCTGTTTTCGTTCAGCTGTTCTGCAGGGTTTGACATCCTATAGGGCTTGACAGTCCATATAGTCAGTCCAGTCCTCCAGATAGACAGGGCTAGTTTGTTTCTTTGGAATAGATTTTTACCTGGCTTTGCTGATTAGTTTTGTAAAAATCAAATTAGGAACAGCTAGTCGTGTCAAATGTAATGACGTTAAGTTGAAACCAAGGCAAAATGTATTTCTGTGAAAAGAATATATATAGAAAAAGAATGAGCCTATAAAACCAGCTTTCTGTATCTGATTTTTAGTCAGCTGAAACTGCCATAAAATATCAACCACTTGCATTAATCTTTTATATCCACGAGAAATACTTTGGAACTATAATGTGCTACGGGATGAATCTTGAGTTAGCAAAGCTATTAGGGAAAAATAAGAGTTATTTTAGCGTGATATTCCAAGGAAATCACAGAGAACGTTCCTCAGGGTTGAATCTGCAGTAAGAGAAAAATCTACGGACAATTTAAGTTCTCTTCAGGTTAAAATCTTGGTGTAAATTTGACAAAGAGCATGCCTTTAGGCAAGCGTGAGTCTGTTTACTTATCTGCCTGTCGTCTTGTTTCTCAATACAGTCTTAGGAATTAAGGCGTTGCATGATAGTTTCTGGCTCATTTTGATTAGTCTTCATTATCCTCCTTCTGCCCCAAACCACAGCAAGAAATGAACCTGAATATTGGCAAGATACTCGATTCCCTATTCTTTCCTTAAACCCAAGCAAAATATGCATATCCCTTTATTCACCATGATAGTCTTCTATACATTTGATGTAGTTTTCTTTTCCTATTTGCAGAGCTACTCAAGGATATTGGTTCTTCCATTTAACCACAGGGGCCCTGGAACAATCTTTAATGCATTTAGGATGTGGTCATATTTTAGGATGTTTTAGAGTATAAAATCACACTTGAGGGCTATTTAAGTCCTTGAAAAAGCGCAATGGACACAGCTGTATGGCCTGCCAATCTCATAACTGTCCCTCCTGCTGGCCCTGGAGACAGCTCTGTTAGGGATGGGGTAAGAGGATTAGTCTGCCTACTGTGAGTTCACCTGTTTACCTAGGCTATTATTTATTGAAGATCAAATTGACTGAGAATCATTCCCGACAGAGAGCTGGCAAGAGATGACATTATGAGGAGAGCAGAGTTTGTGTTTTATAGGTTCAGTTATCTGTGATTTAGGGATCATTACGATCTCTTTAAAATTCTTAAAGCTGGCCAAAAAAACTAAAATTAAAGGAAGGCTGTGCCTTACATTAAACAATTTAGAAAACAAATGGGAATAGAATAGAGACACTATTCTGTTGCGCTAAACCTTTTCTTTAGTTTGGTATCTATGAATTTCTTTAATGTTTTTGAGCTTGGCTTTGCCAGCTTGAGTGCCTGAGGGGGCACGTGTTAATTGTGATGGGCAAAATACTCCTACAAATAACTTTTCTACAGTTTCTAGGATGATACTCACTCTTAGTTTACCCATCAGCTGGAGGAGCAAGACCAGTTTATAGTTGGGTAAAAACAACGTGTACTCTGCGCTCTGAAATCTTGGTGTCTGATCTAGTCATGGAGAAAGGGAGACTTCCAGGTCTGAACCTCGGACCTGAAGCACTTCAAACTGAATGGTCACAATGTCTTTGTTATTCTGCTTTCAGGTGATTATTAAGGCAGTTGTGAGTAAGACACTTTAAACAGTATATGGACGTTTTACAACTATATAGAAAGGAACAGAAACTCGTGCAGTTTCTAGCTCCATTCTCAACAATTTCAAAGGTGGTGTGGACAACAGATCTTCTTAGACCGTGGTTTCTGCTCTTGGAGAGCAGCAGCCTGAGGAAAAAGCAGGAGTTTCATCAGAGAAATCACCCTCTTTTGTTAAGCGAAGCCTTTCAGTTTTGTGAAGCAATTGGGTTTAGGCAAACCTGCATCTAACAGGGGAGCCATCTATTTTCCTCATCCTTTTGCATTGCTTTATTTTAGCAGAGCATTTCTTCCCTGCTGCTTATCCTCTCAGACAAATACAGGAAAAAGCCCACTTGCACCCCTCGACCTTTCTCCTCGACAACTGACAATTACCTTCCTCAGCCTAAAGGCATTGCTTTTTTTGGGAGTGCCTTATTTAGAACACATGATCAGCATTCAGAGCTTTCCAGTAGCCTGCAAGCCCCACTGAGTATTTATTTACATTGTATAAAATTAGAGGAAATGAAGGGGTATGTGTTTGAACTAAGAGCAACAACCTAATTCTGCTTGTTATAAACTCCCCTAATGGAAGGATTTCAGTCAATGTCAGCTTAGGGCATGAAGGGGAAAGAATACTACTCCTGGGCATTTCCAGCATAATGGGGCATGATGCCTGACAATAAAACACATTTAGCAACTTTCTAAACAAAAAATCATTTTGTGGATTTGAAATGATTTTTACCATTTACCATACTATGAATCCAGTTTATGTTCTTGGCTTCCTTTCCTACTGAAGGGCATCCCACAGAGGTATCCTTTGGGTTTAAATAAAATGAAGAATTTCTTATTAAACAAATAGATTGAAAGAGAAAATATTATTTGTCTGTGGGGGAAAGAGGGGAGACTCCATTGCGAGTGAAACAGATGGGTGCCCATTAAAAGGACACTGACTAAAATGCAATATATCTACAAATTACAGATTATATATATCTACAAATTACAGATTATTAAATTCAGTGAATTTGGTTTTCCTTGCTACCTACACCTATTCTCTGTCTTTTCAGAATGCAGAAAGAACTCATCATGTCTTTCTGGCTTGACTTCGCATCTCAAAGGTAATTGCAAATGAAATAACCACAAAAGGAAGTTGATTAGATCCAGGTTTGTGTTGTGGAAAAGAATCAAAAAAATTAGTTACAGCCTAATACTGTAAAAAAAAAGTTTTTTCTAGAGCTAATAATTACAGACTCCAAGATGGATCTTAGTAGGGAGCCTGGAAAGGAAAAACCATGGAAGAAATTCCAGACATCCACAGCAGCATTAATGGTAATCTAGAACAGATCCCCAATCCTGGTGCCAAAGTTATTTTAAAAAACATTTATAGCTCATTGTCATTGGTGCCAGCCCAAATTTGCCACTGCCAAATTTAGCACCGGTGTCAGTGCTTTGCCATCATTGGTTTAGACATGCCTATCATCCACTTTTTAGAAATCCATAAGGAAGTGACTGTACTTCCTGGAGCTACTGAATGTTTTACCAAAAACTTCTCAAATGTCTGTAGAATGACTTATTAGAAAACCATTCCTGCACTGTCCGGGTTAGCTCTCTTTGGTTTTATTCTTGGGATAGGACAGCTACTGATTTCTCTTCAAAGTAACTGTGCTTTTAAGAATAATGTGTAAACACTATCAGAAAAAAAAAAAAATTATCCAGAACACTTGATCAAATTATGTTTAAATTGTTCTATTTAGTGTAACAAACTTTTCTCTGGGCTGGAAGGAGAATGAGGGAAAAAAGGAACACTGAAGGTTGAAGAGAACTTTGAAGTCTAGGTCGTTGCCTTTGAGAGTGCTGGGTTCAAATCAGGATTTGTGAGTTTTTAGTCATAGATAGAAAGTTTCAACAAGGAAAGGCTGAAGCTACCATCAGGTTTGTGTACTGTGAGGTTTACTGTGTCCTGTCGTCTCCTTGCTGAAGAAGAAGATGGTATTTTTTAAAGCATGTAGAAAGATCCCAGCATCCCAGTAAGGGATTTCAGACTGAAGGAGTTCCAGGCTTGGCACGCTGGTCTTTCTGAGTGGGATTCCCAGCTCTGAGAATAATTAGGTGCTACTAATATCAGTCCTGCAAGTTTTCCAGTGAAACTACCATGACCTCACAGAAGACTCCAATTCTAACTTTCAATTTGCATGAAATGGAACATCCTAAAAGTCATTTTGTTGGATTTATCTGCTTGTCCACCACCAACGCTGCTCAGCCATTTTCAAAGGCTACAATTTCCTCCCATGCTAAGTTCCTAGAAACGGGGGAAATTTCAGACCTTTCCTCCTCCATCCTCCCTTGGCTGGCAGCAGCCTGCACATTCCACTGATGCCTTTGCTTGGCTTGCTTTGGAGAGGCAAAACAAGGAGCTCTGACCTCACACAGGTCTCAGGACTTCAGGTGTAAACAGTGACACAGACACATCCAGTGTAGCTGTGTGAGTCCGGTCTTCAGGAACCACTCATGCTTCCATGGCATTTTCCATGTGTGTGGTCTGTGATAAATAGTTATAACAACTAAATGGGTATAAGAGCCATTTAGTGCTTACACCACTTGATATAGAGAGTTTCCAGTATCTATCTAAGAAAATAACTGGGGGATGCAGATACTGTCACTTACAGATATTCAGCTGCAATTCCTTCAAACCCTCTATTGTCTCAGAAGCTGATGCTCAAAATTTTCTGAAAATCAGCCTTATCTCTCAATAATGAAATTCTTGGAAGATCACGATTCTTTCTTTAAGCCAAAGAGCTTATGAAGAACCCATGGCTTTGTAAGCCCACCAGAAGGCAGGCCACCAAATCTGCAGGGAAGAGTTCAAAACGTGATGGAAGGAGCAGGTGAAAATAGTAGAAACTAATGTCAGCTTACAGCAAAGCAGAAGAAAAGAAGTTTACTTGTCCAGAGGCAGACAAAGGCAGAGCCATGCTTGGTTTGCTTGGCATTACTTGAGAGGAAAAAGGGAGAGAAGTACCAAGCCACAGATGATAAACAAGGATGGGGATTCTTAAAAGAACTTATTTATTTGTAAACCTTCTACACAGGCAAAAATCTTGTTCTGCTAATGACTGGGAATTTAAACAGCAATCTCTCTTTCTTTTTTATATATTAATAAAACAAACAAATATTCCTGTGCACCTTTAAGACTCCTCTGCAATGATTTATGGCAAATGTATCAACAACATAAACCACTATTCAGTAGCTCAAGCAATAACTTGCATTCAAGGTCAAGTAAAATCTCAGTAAAAACAAACAATTTTTCAGCAGCCTTTCCAGAACCAGGAGCTGAGAACAACAGATCATATGTTTAGAAAAAACTTTGGAAAAAATGTCAACACAAATATTTGGCCTCCATAAGAATCCGTTCCCTGGCTTTTCCTAAAACGACGCTTGCGAAACATGCCTTCTCCTTGGGGATACTTTGTAGGGCTGCAGTTTTCTTGGGTCTGATTCAGAAACCTTCAGGAAGTGGCTGAAAACTGTGCGGTGATGTAACTGTCAAATTGACACAGGAATGGTTCTGTTGATATTAGCCGGGCTAATCATTCCGCTAATTGGACAGCCATTCGAGACACAATGCAAAGACAGATCAGCTTTCACTTTAACTACTCACGCAAATGAGGTTTGACTCAAATGTAATACTTTATATCAACACACTGGATGACTGTAAAAATAATACCACATGTGCTGGTGCCTCTTTTTAATAAGTGTCTTCCTCAATTTTCCCTGCTGTATGAGGCACTTTAACATATACATAATTAAGGTTATTTAAGGGATATCAATTGAAAAATGCACCCACAGGAGGCTAAACATGAATGATAGAGCTACCAGTAGAGCTCCCAGAAGTCAGTCTGCCATAATTTCGTGCAGCACTTCTACAATACGATCTACGCGTTGTGTCGGGGAAGGACAACCTGGCAAGCTCTTGCTTTGGTCTTTCCAAAGTCATTTGCGTACAAGATGGACTTAAAATGCTGTGTTTCTGGTTTGGTAGCAATTTGTTTGGGGATCTTATTTAATTAAAAAAGCAAAAGGTATAGAGAAGAGCATAGTTAGACTCGTTCTCTGTAGCTTGTGGATAGACAGGTAAGATGTTTCCGCTCAGATCTGATGGAGAGGATCATTCAGGGCCCCAAGACAAAAGTGCACCCAAAATACAACAGACAGAGACTGGGGGAAGTTCTATTGCAGTACAGTTTACATAGAATCATAGAATCACAGAATGGTTTGTGTCAGAAGAGACCTTTACTTCTCATCTAGACCAACCCCCCTGCAGGGAGCAGGGCCATCTGCAGCTAGAGCAGGGTACTCAGAGCCCCGGGCAACCTCCCCTGCAATGGTGCCAGGGATGGGGCAGCCACCACCTCTCTGGGCAACCTGGGCCAGGCTCTCACCACTCTCAGTGTCAAAAATTTCTTCCTTCTTTCCAGTCTGAATCTCCCTCTTTCAGTTTAACACCGTCCCCCCTTGTCCTGTCCCAACAGACCCTGCTCAAAAGTCTGTCCCCGTCTTTCTTAGAAGCCTTTAAGTACTGAAAGGCTGCAATAAGGTCACGCTGGAGTTTTGCATGTACCTTTTGCAGCCACCTTTGTGCTCTGTCAGAGTTTCCCGTTGTTCCAAGAGGAAAGGTGTTTCTGTAGTTTAAAGCATTAGTTCACTGACTAAATCACACCGGGGCTGCTTCGAGCTCTGATGCCGAGGCATTGCCTTGTGCTCACGGATGATGCAGAGCGTGGAATGCAGCACCTCCAGCTTTAAAGCCAGTTCACCTCTCCATGGACAGCACTAATGAAGGCCAGGACACAAACACCATATGCACAATATAATCATTACACTCACTGGAAGGCAGCAATTTTATTGCAATTGATATTTTTCATGTTTCTACTTCAGAGCTTTAATCTCAGCAAGAGTTCTGTTTACCGGGAAGCCTGTAAATGCTTTGAGGGGCTATTTGATAAAGAAGAAAATCAAATGTGTGCTTTGCCCAAGATCAAAAAGGACCTGTAAAAAGTTCTACAAATCCAATGATAAAGAATTGTGCTCAGGGTGTATCGGCTGATATCACACCTGCTTTCAAGGCAGAGCAACACACTGAGCCCTAGCAGAAGAGAACGGAGCCTCTCCTTGCAGTACCAGACTTGGGTCCTTTCACGACACAAAAAACCAGCTTCTTTTTGCTGCTTTTATAACTCTGCTGTTGCTTGTGTCCGCGTCCCCACCAGCCCAACACCCTCATAATACCATGGTGACAGTGCACAGCCACTCACCTCATGCTGTGGTGTCAGCTGATGTCTGAGGGAGCTGGTCAAGAAGGAAAAGGATCTTCTGATTTGGCAGACATGTCTTGATAAGGGAGAAGTTTCCAATGTATGGCAATACCAAGAAAGAAAAGAGCAATGCCCTTCTCCTACCAAAACACACCCACACTCCTGGAGATACCAGACAACGCACTACAGAGCTTGCAATTCTTGATCTTCTCAAAGGCTCTTTTTAGCCTTTAAATACATATATTTAAAACCTATGACTTTTAAAGGAAATGTTTTTACTTTCCTTGCTTCAACTTTTCTACATTCAAAATGCTTGAGTTTCAAAGAGAGGTAAACCTGCAGTGTTTTGCAGATAAACAGTTTCTCTGTCATCTCTACCACTTTGGGTGTAGTTGTTTTTTCACTCTTTGGGCCCTGGTAGATCTTAGTTCAGGCATTTCTTGGTTAGGGATAGATCACCTGAGTTCAACATGAGAAAAATGTCTCAAGACGGAGAAAGGTCCTCCCTGATATATACCTGTCTAACTGCAGTTCCATCTGCATTTAAGTTCTCCACTTCTCTGGAAAGTTGTCATAAAAATCATTATGTGCCCCGAACAGATGTGACCTTAAAATGCAGCTTCATGGAGGGGGGAAAGAAAAAAAAAAAAAAAGGAGGTGGGGAATATGAAATAGCCTGTGGTGAAAATAACAGCAGGAAAACATTATAAAATCTGAGCCATAGCTGGCTGGCTTCCTCTTGATTATTGCTTTCTCTTTCAAGGACCCGTCCTTGAGAGTCCAGATATTTGAAGGTGATTTCATGAAGGCAATTTTAACACTCTGTTGTTCTAATGAAACAAAGCTGCTGTACGGACCCGTAATAACCTGGCGTTTGAAGAACATCCTTGGCACGTGATTTAAACGGTCTCAGAGGCATCAATGAAATATCATTCTTCATGATTTTCATTATAGTGCTAACATAGGACCCTGACTGCTTGTGGAGGGGGTTTTTTTTTTTGGTGGTTGATGTCAAAGGCTGTGCAAACTCCTCGCAAGAGTCACTTTTTGGCACGGGAGGGACTATAGTCTGAAGAGAGAAACAGCAGAGACTTGCTCAGCATAGCAGAGTCTCGCGGCAAGGCTGGCCATGGAGCTCAGACAGACCTGACCCAGCCACAGCCCAGGCTCCCAGTGCCACTCGGGTACCAGTACAGCCACTGGTCAGAAAACACTCAGGACATGGAGTAAGATGGGGTTTCTGGAAGAGGGCAACAAATACCCCGTGATGGTTAAAATATAAACCATATGACTAGCAAGTTTAAATTGTAGATGGGTTTGCAAATTGCAAGCACCTCTTCTACATTCACAGGGCATGGGTCACTTCTGTTTCTAGCCACCAACGAAAGCTTGAATTTCACCTAAACTGGGATGTTTGGATTCAAATGCATTAGGTTGGATTAGGCTCAGAAATAATCTTTTGAATATGAGAGCAAATTCTTCAAGCATGTCTGGTAGTATTTGGATGCAGATACGGTTGTCCTAAATTGGCATATAACTTAACTAAGGTGTTAGAAATTAAATAAGAAATCGAGATGCCTGTTACACTACGCAATGTTCAAGCTGCATGTGGATCTTAATATTTTTGTTATAAGGTATAGTCTTTTTTGTTTTTTTAAACATATGCAATAGTTATATCAATGTAAAGAAGAAAAAGTCTCAGGCATTTATAAGTCTTTTGAAGGAAAATGATACTCAGTTGATTAGGTAATGAACTGTACAGGTGGTGGGGGACACGCACTTTGGGTTTCTAAACAGTAAGATGAAAAAGAGAATTGATGGTCTGAATTTTGGAATAAATCATCAATTTCTCTCAGGCTGGTAACTGGTTTTCAGAGGTTCCTCCCAGACACTGTTCCAGGAAGGACTAAATTTCTCCTGCCCAGGGCTTTGCTGCACAAGCTGCCCTTGCAAAACAGGCAGCGTTGTGGTGAGGTCTCATTGACAGTCTTTGCTTCACTGGCTGGTGGAGATGGGCACAGGCTGGTGGGCACCAGGACCTGGTCGTGAGCTTTCAGGGACAAGTTTCACCGTTTTAAATCGCTGTCAAAGTATTTGGGGTGGGGTTGGGGGTGGTGTGTGAAGGGCAGCCACGGGAAGAGGCTTTTCATTGTTATGAGAATAACTAAATTCATGTATGCACATTTTAATGGCTCTTTTCCCACACTGGATCCGGGGCTGACTTTTGTAATGGAAGTCTGGCTTGCAAATACCCTGGGAGGAGAAGCCATTTTCTCTAGGAATTTTTTTGTTTTAAATTTTTCTCTTCAGTCCCTGGAGAAATTATATGCTGAAGAGCTGTGTACGAGGAGGGTTTGACCCAGTTCTTCCACACCTATTGCTCCAAAAAGTTTCAGCTCTTACAGTTTTGACAGTTCTTGTCTGGTGAGATATACAGACATTGGGTTAAATCCTTTCCTCTTTTAACAGCATTGTAGAAATCATTCCTGTTTAGTTGGTTGCTTTTTCTCCCTCTCCCCCCCCTTCCCTATTTCATCACTGACACTATTCCACTTTCTCAATACCACTGCCAGTTCCATTATCAGATTTCTCTGGTTCTGGCGATACTGGAATTAGAAATGAAATCACCGTGCACGGAGAGAAGCTGCTTCTGCAGCCAGAAGTTTTGGCACTTCAGCTGTATTTTGCATGGATAGCACAACCCAGATAGAGATTGAAAGTAGCACTTTATATAGGAGCTCTGCTGCACACAAATCCAGCAAACTTAAGCTTTGAGTTAAACTATACCTCCAGTGGATTAATCCGGATCTGCTGCTGCTTGCAAACCACTGCACAAACCAAAGCTGGCTAACGTTTGAGTTCCTGCTTATCTGATGCATACTGATCATCAAGCAAAATCTTCTGCAGGATCTGTTTCTTCCCTGAACTCCCCCCCCCTCCCCAGTCTGTCTGCTTAGCACTTTCCTGTAGGTTTCCTCGCTTCAGCAAAATTGTTCATTCCCAGTCCCAGGTGAATCCTTCCCAAGTATTTCATGTGTAAGTGAGAGAGCCCCTGGCTTGTCTGGGGGTAGTACAGCTCATGAACACAGGGCAAGGTTTACAGCACAGCGGGGCACTTCCCGGTATCAGGCGGGAGCAGAGGGGGTTGTGTTGTTGTACCACAATCGCTGGGGGAATATTGTTTTGTTTTTGGAAGAGATTGCTAAAACAGATGTCGAATGTGAGATGGCGTTTTTTAAGCCTTGCAGCAGGCAAGAGTTATCCTTCAGGATGAAAAGTGACCTCCAGCGAGCAACAGGGCCTTTAATCCAGAGCCTTGTGCATTGCTATCGGCTTCTGATCACTTTTTAAATCCCCTCCCTCCCACTCAGCCTTCCCTTTCCCCGGAAAGCTGAGCTTAACAGAGCTCGGTGCCTCCCTCCTGGGCTGCCTGGGGCTCCCTCGTGAGATGCTCCGAGGAGTTCCAGCACTGCCTGCTTCTCCCTGTGACCTGCACAGATGCCCACCAGAAGCCATCAGTAACTTTGCAGCCACCTACAAAAACGAAGTAACTACTACAAAGAAACAGTACCAAACTGATCCTCTCTTAGCTTTGGTACTGAGCTTGCCAATTCCACACTGTCATTTTTTTAAGTTATCTTCTCAAGGAAGGATAAATCTTCCTCCTGGAAGACCTGAACCTAGATAGCTAAGGTCTACACCCGAGTTGGTGATTTCAGTGCATATTCTTCAAACTGAACATCTAATTATCTAGGCAGAGATTCTTGAAGGATCTATATCCCATTATCTTTGTCAGGATTGGAATATTTCAGCTTTCCGTCCCCAATCTGACCATTGTGCTTATGACCACATGTCCTGGTGGATACCCCGATCATTACTTTTCTCAGACCAGGGAACAAAGAAGAGTGAGCTCGGGTAAAAGGGTCTGACCATGATATTGCTGCAGCCCAGGATGTCCCAGCCTGATGAAAGCTCTAGAGACAGCACCATGTCTGTACAGGTATTAAAATGCACCCAGGATGTTCTGACAGTTCCATTGTTGATCAAATTATGGAGAAGGGATTCTCCAGAGAGCAGCTGACATCCAGCAAAGGCTTTGCTACGTGTTTTATGAGATGGAGCTCAAACTGAAAAGGCTTTTTGCTCCGGGCTAGAGTTCTGCTCTCTAAAAACACTTTGGATGTGTAGAAATACTCGAAGCCATAGCCCTGGACAAGTCCTGCAGAACTGTGGTCTTCCCAAAGAGGGCACTGATGCTCTGCACACGAAGCAGAGGGAAAAACTGAGAAATACCTCGGCAAGGCATAAATCTCTGAAGAGAAATCTGTCTTAGCACGTCTACCTCAGGAAAAGGGGAATTATTACACTTAATTAAAGTGTATTGACACCACATGTGGCCCCACCTCTCCCTTTTGGCTTTATTAGAGATAGCAAAGCTGAAAACTGCAGCCTTGTGAAGGTGGTGTGGTGAAGGGGGGGGGGGTTGCATTTCCAAACGTCGTCTGCTTTGAAAAATACCTATGCAGCAATCACACTTTCTAACAAGCCTAATTTTTACCTCTGAGCCAAACTACATTTTCTAGTCAATATTTCTGCTTCTTGGCACAGAGGAATCAGTGAAGTACAGTTTGCTGGATTGCTCTTAATGCCATCAGAGCCATACGTGGCCCGCTCTTCACAATGTTTATTGACAGAAAGCATTCATTAGGCAGTTAGTTTGTGTATCTGTTGGGCATTGTTGGTCTGTTTTCCTGTTTAAATAGAAGGCATCCACAAAATAATGTCTTACTTGAGCAGAGACTTTTGTCTACAATTCATGAGAGATCTCAGTTGAACCATAGAGAATCTGCTTAAGTCTCGAGCTGTGTGCCCAGATGAATCCCTCCCACTGAGGACCCCTAATTTTACAGTGCAGTCCTTTAGGTCCAGCCTGTGGAAGAAAACTGGGGCTTTTAAAGGGTGGCTCTTCCCAAGATCTGAATTTTTTCTCTAGAAGTTTTCTAATCATTCCTTCCCAACAAAATGTAGGAATAAACTGGATTTGCTGACCATATTTATTTCACATGGGTCCAGAGCTTCCCATTCTGGTCTGTGGGTCAAAGACCACATTGAACTGAAATCAAACCAGTTTCATTTCTTTGTTTAAACCATTAAATAAGTGACCTAGTTTCCCAGTGCATTTAAAACCCTTATCCTGTATTGATTTTTAGAGAAGCAGCAGACTTTTCCCCTATCCCTCCCTGACTCCAGAGCTGTGTCCTTACAAGGGAGTCTTTTCCATTCCTTGCCTGTTCCTTACCAGCAGAGATGTTAAATTCTGAAGTTTGCAGAAACTGCTTTTCTCTTTTAGCTCCTTGCACTGGGATGCAGGAGAGCAGGCTGAGCAACAGGTTTAACATTTTCCTTCCCTACCTCGTGAATATCATGGGTGGCAAAAGTCGTCATTTTCTAAAATCTTGGAGTCATTTCCTAGTAAAGTTTGGCTGTGACTGGAAATTTCACATAAAACAGTGGCAAGGGTTAATATTATTCCTGCCATAACATTTTGTACAATTTCCCATGGGAGCTCTCAATGGTTTTCCACTGCCACTGGAAATAATGACTCTCAGCTGGAGTAAGTTGCACTAACACTTGATATTCCTGTGCCAAAGTGCTCTTTGAAATGAGCTTGTGTTGCTTTTGCACACTCAAGAATAACTAACACCATCCACTCTTGGTCAGAGTTTCAAACCAAAAGCCAATATTCTTGACCAAACTGTTCCTGAGTTGAGTTTACCTCAAAATCTTATAGAAAGTGAGAACAATAATACATTTAACCACCAAATCAGCCAGTGTGTTTGTAAGAAGTGAGGAGCTGCTACTCTTACAGGTTGTCTAATTTTGGAAGTGGTCCTGGATAGGTGTTCTTCTTCTGCATCACTGCAGGGACAGAGGGTGATCACCAGAGCTGTAAAGGTTAGCCAAATCCCAACTCAACTTTGGACTTCTGTGATTCACACAGATTCTGTTTTATTTTACCCACCTGTTGAACTGGACAAATCCAATTTATTTTAAATAAAGCTAGGGCAAAATGTCTACGGTTTTCATAGGAATAAAGAAAGCTTCCTACAAATACATATTGGCCTGTTTTCTTCTGGGGATTCGTCCTTCCTCTAAGTGTGCATTGTGGTTGCACAGCGTTGTTCAAGTGTTACCACTTTGAGTCACTATTTGAATCATTGAAGAATAAAAAATAATCTATGCTTGGATTCATAGTTACGCTAAGATAACGTATTGTATAAGAATATGGCCCATTTAGTGCACGAGTACAGAACATGAGCAAAAGCAAAATACCCTCTCTCCTACCAGCTCAACCATCTGAAAGTGCTGTACCCTTCTTTACCTGGCGATAGTCACGTGTAAAAATTCTCTCTGTAGGCTACAGAGGTTGATTATTTCAAAATAAATTATTTGACACTTTGTGTATATGAAACAATGAATATCCATTTACATACATGTTTCAAATCCTTTTGGGATGATAGAAAGATAAAGGCTGCCAGAACAATACATGGCTGGAGTTTCTGAAAGGAAATTCAAGCCTTCCAGTTTAACGGGTGTGATTTATTTATTTTTTAGATGTTACTGCCAACGAGCTCATAGTACAAGATGAGCTTAACAGGACTGTAATTTGAATTATGCAAAATACCATCAAACCAGCTCTTCACAGTCAACCTGGGAATGTAAAGCTGTGTAATTCCTATTAGGAATGATTGCTGTTCTACCAGAGGTTGCACGCATCTCTTCAACACTGCAACCGCTGCCAAGTTATCAAGGCTGGGAGTGGCATATCCAGAAGCTGGAAGATTTCCAAGTCATGATCCCTCATTCTTAAACAGTGGTAAGTCTATGGCTCTAATACACGAATATTACTGGGGCAATGCCTCTGAGCACGTCCAGTATCAAGGTGATGCCACACATTTCACCCTTCCCAAGCTGCCAAAATTAGCTCGCAGAAGAAAAACTTGACTATACTTAGAATGTTAAATCCTCAACGTCCTCTCAGTTAATGATTCACATTGAATTTAACACCTGTAATGGGCGCTGGGGTAGACAGACTTTATTTGCTACCCACACTTTGTTCAACAAGCACCAACGAGGCAGCTAGAACAGACACACTGTTCTTCTACAAAGAGAAAATTGGCGTATCTCAGGAGTTTGCAGAGTAACCCGAAGCCTCTCTATGAATTTATAACTGGTTATGACAGGGGTTAAAATTATCAGGAAGCAGTATCACCATTTGATGATGTCACAGCTGCCCTCTGGGAGAGTGAGGTCACTAACGGAGTTGTTCAGAGAGATAAGAGTTTGTTAAAATAAACAGAAGTGCCACATAATTACCCACACTGCAGGAGGAGGATTAGACTGTTTGGAAGACCCTGTGTCTGCCTTACGCTCGCTGTCACTTTTTTCACTTCTTTTTAAAATTTTTTTTTTAATTTTTAAATCCTTGGGCAGAGGTGGAGTGAACAGTGTGGCTGAAATTGATAACTGGGGAGTCTGTACAGAAAAACCAAGGAACCTCTGCTCTTTTACAACAGTCCTGCTTTGGTATTGTCACACACCCTTTCACCAACAAGTAGACCAGTGTTGTATTAGTAGTGGAGATAGCTGGGAAGTTTTCCCATCCAACAAGGCTAATTCAGCAAAAGTGAGGAATTTAATGAAAAAACATCACATTTAGAAAATGCAGGGTATGTGCAGACTTGAACCATCCAGTGCTGGCATGACTGGGATCAAAGCAGGGTCGGTGGATGAGTGCTTTGCATCACTGGATCTTCTGGAGCTTTGGATCTTCACTGCAAGGGTTGCCAAGCCCTGGAACAGGCTGCCCAGGGGACATTGGAGTCCCCATGCCTGGAGGTATTTAAAAGACATGGAGATGTGGTGCTGAGGGACATGGATTAGTGGTGGGATTGGCAGTGGGAGGTTAATGGTTGGACTTGATGATCTTAAAGGTCTTTTCCAAATGAAATTATTCCATGATTTGATAAGAAATGTGCAGTGTTCAGTACCACTGGTGGTACAGGTGAATGCAGTGACATATATGTCAGGCTTGTGAGGCTCCATATGGTACACATCCAGATCAGCAACATCAGGAACAGGGGAGCTGAGACTCAAGGGCATGTCACTGCCATCCTTCCCCTGCAAACACCACATACACTACCCCTTGCAGGAGCTTCTGTTTCCCTGAGCAATGATTCCATGAGGAAATATTGAGAAATCTTGAAGTGAATAACTACTGTGGCACCTTTTCTTTTCTTTTTTTTCTTTATTTTTAAAGAAAATGGAAGAGATGACCAGCAGGTTCAGACCGTCTCAGAGGCCTGTTTTAAAAGTTCCCATTGTACAAACAAGTCATTGGGACTCAAACCACTTTAAAACACTTGCAATTGAAAACATGCTTTTAGTGGTTTTGTGAGAGCAGAGGCTTTTACCATCTATTAATATTCTGCTAGTTTTGGTTACTAAAAGTGCCATCCTGGGCATGCTATTTTTGACACTCTATTTGGAACACAGCAAGAGCACTAGATGGGCACTGTAGATGGTTATCTTGAGCATTCACGATGTTTAAAGATCTCCCAGAAAGCACCGTAAAAGTGTGTAAATCCGAGGAATCTGGACAAAGTCCAGCTTCAGTAATACATTCTCCCAATATTCCTCCTGCAGATTCAATTGGAAAACCATCCTGAGATGCTGCAGAGCGTTGCCGTGGGCTGTGAAACAACTGCCGCATTTTACCCAACTTTTGGCTGCTCTTCTCTTGAAAGAAGTTGTAAGTCTTTTTTGTAAGGAGCTCTGGGATAAAAAAGGGCTGCATAAATATATTATCACCGTCATTAATTTCGGCTCCATTCAAGACCACCGGTATTTAAAATCAATTAACATTTCTTTTCCTATTATCATTGGCATTTTATTTTTATTCAGCTAGAACAAGCCTCTCATAAAAGTTAGAAACAATCTATTTTTGGAAGTAGTACAGCAACAGTAAGGGAGACCTGGTGAATTCTCATTAGGCTTTTACCAACATGACTTTTATGGAAATATTTTCAAATGTAGAAGTTTTGGACTGGTGTAAAGGGTGAGACCACATCCAGTAAAATGAGTTAACTCTGCTTATTTCACAGCTTTAGCTCATCATGTCTTTCTTTTTAGGTTATTATTAAAATACATCAAAACAAAGTCTGGTCTAAGCAGAACCTAAATCATGTCCACATTTTGGCTCATCGAAGTCAAGTCAAGGTTGGATTTCTTCATCTGTCACCAGGTCTCTGTCAGCAAAGGTAACAATGATGTTCTTTTCCATGGCCTCATATTTGATGTGCCAGCACCAATGGCCTAGAATTTTTGTCAGTAGCTAGAGCATGGCTTAACACAGGGGACTAAATTACTGTTTGGGGCAACAGCTTCCTAAAGATGGTGCAGCATCACCAGTTTTGTCAGTTCTTGATGACACCGGGCAGTCCGGAATTTGCATCAGCCTTAAATTCAACTGCTTGTTTTGTGAGAAGTTTTGCCAGAATTCTCTGTGTCCTATGGAAGTCCCAGCTGAGTCACCTGGGATCTACACTCAGTTGGAGATAAGGTGGGAAAATGCTTTACCTGTGTTTTAATGTTTAGCATTTCTGAAACAAACATCAGGTGTGACACAATGTACCCGTGTTTCCCAGTATAAAAATAAGAACTATGTTAAGCAATGGCACTAATGATATTCATAAGAAGAGCTTTGGGAGGACTTCTGTTGTCTCCAAACACAAAAACATCAACTGAGTGGCACAGGGTGTGTAGATTTACTATTGCAAGGCAACAAGGAGTGTCTGGAAGCAGCTGGAAATAATTCAGTAACACAGTACAGTGAAAAGGAGTTTGAAAACCACACAGTCTCAATGATATTTTCATAGTGCTCCAAGCAATTTACTTCCACAAGTTAAATGGTTTCAAGACTATCCAGCTCAAAATTACATACACAGCATAAATGCCAACAGTGGTAAACTGCACAGCATCAGGCCAATGAAACAACAGCCAACAGCCGTCGAGGAAATTACACTGAGATTTATGAATGGCATTCTCATGGCTTTGATGGATATCACCCAAAGTCCTCTCATATCTGTCAGTGTCTATCTCGTATGCATCTCACGATGGAAAATAATTTGCATTTTATGCCAATATTGCAAAACCCATTGGACTCATTCAGCTCATAAAACCTTTGCCTCTGCTCTCCACCTTGCTGGTATCCAGAACATGAACTGACTTGTGCAAGTAAATTGCTATTCCATATAGATTTTACAGTCCAAAGTTTGGGCTATATGGACTCCGTGTAACTTCATGATCCAATTAAAGCTTTTCTTATAATGAAAAGCACCTCCATCAATAACTGATTATAGACGTGGCAAAAGAGACTGTGGCTTAGCTGGGGCCCGTGTTAATGTACACTCTGATGAGGGGATGTCCTGGGTTGGGTTTGGTTAATTATCACCAGCACCTGCTGGGCCAATCAGTTGGAAGGGGCTGCAGCTGGAGGGGCCATGGCTGGGATAAACAACCAAGCCAGCCAATGGGATAGTCCATACCATACTGAGTCCTGCCCCTATATAAGGGGAGGGTTGGGCCCATGTGTGGTGTCTGTTTTCAGCTTGCTTCAGTGTGGCTGGAATAGGGAAAGTTGGAGTCTCAGGTACAGCTTCTATTACTTGCTTTGTCTATCATTTCATTTATACTGTTGTTTTCTTCTCTTTCTGTTGTTTTATTAAGCTGTCCTAGTCTCAAGAGACAGGGTCTCATCTTTTTATCTTCCTCCTGATTCTCCTTCCTATCCTACAGGTTGGGGAGGGGGGGAAAGAAGTGGGTGAGTGGCTGTGTGGTGTTAAGCTGTTAGCAGAGGTTAAACCATGACATGGGAGTACATGTTCCCACTCTATTGTCAAAACAAAGTACAAATACTTTGCTACTATGTCACTCAAGGATCAGAGCACATCTTTCATTGTCTGCATTATCCAAATAGCTCTGACTTCACATAGATAGATGGGATGATCCGCTGTGCTTAGAGTTTTCTCAGTACTTTGAGTGAGAGGGGAGGCATTTGGCAGATGTGAAGGTTACTCAGAACTCAAGTTTATGTTCTGGAGTGATTTTTTTGGACTTGGTATATTTTGCAATCTTAATGGGAGCATGGAATTAAAAGTCAGAGAAGGCAAATAAGTAAAAGGCAAAAAGCAACCAAAGAATTTTGGCATGGGAGTGTTATCATCTCTAGAAATCTTAAGTTGAACAGTATGGAGATATTTCATGGGTCTGCCCATGTCTCAAGTGGAGACACATAAAATATTAAAGTGCTATATATAAATATATTAAAAAGGGCTTGTTTTATGTATGGGGGAAAAAAACCTCCCTGTTTAAAATTTCACATAAGTCTCACAGAACATCAGATATTACTGGAAGGAATTCAGAAGATGTGGCTAGTAAAGAGACAGCAGAGTCAAGGGCAAGAGCAGGTAGAGTCACACAGCCACAGACCTTCTGGACATGAGCAAATTGGGAGCCAGGAATATGTCAATGAAGAAGGCCAATAATCCTTATCCAAGACAGATATGCTACAGAGCCATGGAAATAAGTAACTGTTTTATCTTTAGGGTAGAAGCAGAATCTGAAAATAAAAAAGCACCTAGGAAGGCAGATGGAGCTTTGGAGAATAAAATGACCTTGCTATGATAATATACTTCACATCATGACTTGACTGAAAACATCGAGTGAGAAAATGTGCAAAAGGCCCAATCCCAGTGTAATGGGAAGTTCTTCCTTGTATGAAGAAATGTTTTCTTAAAAATGAATGAGTGAAGCCTTACAGAACTGGAAGGGTGTGAAACTAGCAAATATTTAAAGTCATTTTATCTATGAATGAATCAAGACAGAAGGTCTAAGGAGAGCACTTGCAGACATGAGTTATTTTAGTTTTTAGCCCTGTGTGGATTAAAGGACCAACACTTTTTGTCTGAGTGATATACCAATGTCCCAAAGGAAGAAGCCAGAAGCTTTGCTTTCCTGGAGGAAGTGATGAGTTTCTCCCAATGTAAAGAGATGAAAAATGAAAACTAACAAATAACAAAGGCACCGCTAAAGGAGATTTGTGAAACCTTCCTCAATCCCTAATCTGAAAGTCATTCCAAAATGAGTTATTTTGGTGGAAAACTTCTCCATCTTCTTGTTGAGATTTCTTTTTGTGAAATATGTAAGTTGAGGACAAAATGGAAATTAAAATAAGGTCTCCATTTTCAGCCTAAAGAAGAACTGACTCTTTATAGGAGGGACCTGAGGAAGAGGCAGATTCTCCCTCTCTTGAAATCTCTCATCTAATTTAAGCCCATTTTGTGTAATAGATGTTCAGCTAAACACAACTTTCTGGCCTCACAACAGGCTCATGTGTGTGAAATTTTGAAGCCTTAAAATCCAGGTGGGGAGAATCCCTCTCCAAACACCAGAGCAGCAACTGTGGGTTCCTCTTGCTCCTGCTGGGTGTAAGCTGGAAATGCTGTAACATGTAATAAACATAACTGCCAATCATGAGGAATATGTCATTGTGGAAAATCTAGGCTACCAGGTCAGGCTGCTTTGCTGGCCACTACAGGAGCTGCAGTGCTGTGCCATGCACCTTTCAGTACCCATCACCGTGACGAAGAAGGATGCGAGGTATTTTGGACAGCAGGAAATAGCTACAGGCACAGCTTAGAAAATAAAAAACTTGATGAAATATATTAGCCTGAGGTAAAATTTCACTGGGTCTTTGCTTGATTATAGACTGTCCAATCTCCAAACATGCTTCTGTGCTTTTGAAACCACTTTTTAGTGTTTTCAATAAGCTGCAATTATTTTTGCAGGTTTTTTTTTTAAACAAGTCCTCCCTGGGATTTTGGTACTTTCCAATGCTGTCTCAGACAGTTCTGGTTTAAAATAAAACCTGGGCAGACTATGAGACCAAGGGCTGGGTCTCTGGGCTGTGCACTGGGATGCAGCAGGGCCAGCTCCATGGGACCAAGGGGAGAGACTTGTGATACTTTAGTGGAGATCTTGGCTCAATATCAAAAGAAATGGGATGCGAAGAAAACAAAGACTAGAAATTGTAATATGGGACCGACCTGAGGAAACACTGGGAAGTGAAGGGAACCACCTTCAGTGCTTGAATTGCCAAATGGGAAAAAAACCCCAACCCAGCAACTCAAATAGAGAAAAACAAAACAAAAATGTTTGTGGCTTATTTTTAGCACCAAGAATCTGCAGATGAATGCCATGTCAAGACTAAAATCTTCCTCTTCTGGGTCCCACTTGGGCTGCTTTATTTGTATAAAGAGAAACCTTCAACTCCTGCAGTCACTGAGCATCAGGGCATGGTGGGATTGCTGGCCAGGCAGCAATGCAACACCTCCGAGTGACCCAGCAAGTTCAGGAGCACCCTGGGGACACAGCTGGGGACTTGGAGCTTGCAATCTGATGGTACAGAGGGGTAGAGCAGAGACAAATCCTCAGGGCAGAGGATTCAACATGGACTGTTCCAGCTCCTTCCCAGCTGCATGGAGCTCAGTGTGGACCTGAGTGCACTGTGGGGTGAATAGCTGAGACATTGGGGTCAAGAGAAGGACCATAATGAGGCTGGACCCTGGTTTCCAGGGAGCCTAGAAAGTCTCAGAATTTTTTTTTTCATTTTTATGCTGATTTGGAAAGAAGAATTCAAAGTTTTCCCTGCTATCTTCTCATATGGAGAATTGAATGATTGGTGGCAAGGTGGGATAAGCTTTGTGTCAGCTACACTGAAATATCTCAGTTCAATGTTAACTTACAAATAAGGTAAGTTCACAAGTCTTACAGCAAACATCAGAGTGATTTGCTTTCAACCCATAAAAATAGAACATTTTCCTTTTAGCCCCCAAATTCAGAATTACTCCTGAAAGTAACTTCCACAAACCAAAAGAGAGATGAAATAAATCTACCAGCTGCCACAGTTTTGAGCTTTACTCAGCCTTCACCTCCCTTATCCCCCTGAAATACTGGAGAAAAAAAAAAAAAAGATGGGCCTTGAAGTCATAAAAATAGAGCCATAAAAACAGCTATAAAGATATTATCTCCATCCCTGGATGGGGATAATAGTCCCTTGCCCTCAGTGGTGATTGTAAACTTAGATAATTAGCATGCATCAAATGTTTTTGAGACCCTTAGAGGATAAGGCTATGGAAGTCTGTGCCATTGTAACTTCTGAAGTGGTCAGGAGTTATTTGAGCTGCTGGGAAACCTAAAGCAAGTGAGGGACAGAAGCTTATTTATGAACACTGAGTGTATCTGGCACTGCTGATGTCTTGAAAAGGCTTCAGGATGGTGCTTTTTGCACACGCCTGTCTCATTCTGCACATTACCTCAGCCTTACAGGCTGTGGCTTTCCAGAAGTTGATTGACAGCTGTGAAAGTGTATTCTTAGCTGTCAGAAAAATTGCTGATTATTTTAGTCTTCCTTCCAGGGCTTTGAACATCCCGTTTAACTCGCAAGGAATTAAAAAACAGACTACCCCAAAAGAAACAGATCCAGGAGGTTACTATAAGGCTGAATTTTATTTTGTGTTGCATAAATTGCCCTGACCAGAGAAGGGGATGTGGCCAGAGGAAGTCCTGAGCACTCTGCCTTGCAACTAAAGACACAAACTAGAGCAAAATGAGAGTGAACAATGGAGCTGAGGTTCCTCTGTTTCTCTTGCAATTAGTTAAACAAGCACTGGAGCTGGCTAATTGTCAATCAGGGGCACCCACAAGCAAAAAACAACAGAAACTTTTGTTCTGATTGATTTCTGAATATTATACAGTCTAAGAAAGCAACACGGAAATGTGTCTATGGGGAGGCAATCTCACCTGATTTTTAGGAATTGTTTTGAGTTTGTCTGTAACACAAACAAGAGAAGTTAAGAATCACTGACAACTTCCAGGCGTTATTTCCTTTTTCTGTTGGAACCCTGGAGCTTCCACCATGGCTTATCAGGCATGCAAACAATAACAGGGTAATTCTTGAAGTCCAGTCATTTATTTAGGCTAGAAGAAAACTAGATTTAAAAAAAATAGATTTTGTTTTGTTTTGCACAAGATTGACTTACACAATCCTTATGGCTGGTTTGAAATTTATCTTAATCTTCGGGGACGAATTTAGACCTGATTAAAATCTCCTTTGCTTTGAACAAGGTTACACCAGGGATGCAGTTGTAGCTTTTAAGGTGGCAAAATTTGGCCGAAAATGTTTGAAAATAAAAACCTTTCCTGCTTCTGTTAGATATCAAAGATTATTACAGTCAGAAATCAGACAGAAATATCAAGGTCTAAGGGAAAATGATACGGACTGAATAATCTACCTAGAAAGGCAAATATCTGCTTTTACTGCCCTATTGCATCTCTACCTATCTCAGGCTTCAGGCCAGCAAAATAATTAAGCATGTGCTTAGTTTTTGGAAAGTTTTGGGAAACTCTATCAATATTAAACAAACTACCAGACTGCTTAGTCCTAAAGCATGTGCCTAAGCAGTTTTTTAGACTGGCTTCCCAGAAAAACATTAATGACTATTTTTTTTAACCAAATTTATTTGGGATTGGACTCACTCCATTCATTTTTTCACTGTGGTTGGTTCTCATTTCACGGTCTGTGCATTGTAGCAGCTCCTATCCCACTTGTCCATGCACCCGACAGGTAACAGTTACCACCCTCCCAGGACAGAACCACCACCCTGTCCTCAGCAAGGTTCATCTTGCACGTCTGGAAAGTAGTGAAAATTGTTTATGAACAAATACAAGTCAAGAGGTGGGGTCTGTCAGGGATCAGAGAGCAGCCAAAATCTCTAGTCCTCTATTTTTGGATGTTTTCTCTGAAAAGTTTTTTAAATCCTTAGTAAAAAAGTTGCTCCGTGAACCCAACATGTACTAATTAGGTGAAAAACTTCTTTGCAAAGGCTGCTTTATAATTATAGGATTTGAGCTGTGGCATAAAAAATTTCATATATATTTTTTTTTTAAAAGAAGCAGATTATTATATTTAGAGCAAAGTCAGCCCTGCTTTTTCTCTCTCCCAGGATAGACATGAAAACACCTTTGAAAATTATTTTTTTCTCATAAGTATGGTTTCTCTCCCAAGTGCAAGTGTGTTCAAGCGAATGTAATTACATCTTGCATTCAACAAGCCAAATATTTGATTTCATATTAATATGTTTTCTCTCCAGCCAGTGGTAAATGTGGCTTCGTGCACCAGATGCAGAACATTTTTTTTAAGAGCTGGGCACAAACAATATATATTTGTGTTTATGTATATGTGTGTGCATGTATATACATATGCAAACATCAATGCTTACCACAGAAAAGGGAGAAAAGCTCCTGAATATGAAGCACTTTCCTCTCCTCCCCAAATCATTCAATTCTTGTGGAGTAGAATAAAAACCATGAACGTTTCTGATCATGATGGAATTGTAGCAAAAGTTAATAACAGATGTCGAGGTTTATCCACCTTGATGATGCCCCGTCAATCTGAATTACACAGATTGTATTTCACAGCCAGTATGTGATTGGTTCTTCACCCACAAACTGGACTCTTACCCCAACAGTCAGAAAACCTCAGGGATCTGTCTGGAAAATAAACTTTGAGAGATACTATTGAGTACAACTGTGTCTGGAGGAGCCAGGGGTGTTGGTAAGACTGCATCAGAGGAGAAGCATGCCAAGATGCAAACTTCTTGCTGTCCTTGTCCACGAACTAAGTGAGCTTCTGACACACCCTGGACTGGACTGGGCAGAAGTTGAGTTGAAAAGATCTCTTCTTGTGATCGGGTGCTAATGAGCAGCAATGGAAAAATGATGCTGAAATATTTGACTTATTTCATGCTTCAGCTCTGGACTTGGCTCTCTAAGAAATACACAGCACTCATTCTGCAATCTTCTCTAGAGGTTTTATTAATGTTGTCAGCTGAAAGTTGCATTGATAAATGATAATTTAAAGGGGAAAAAACACCCACATATGTCAGTGATGATGTAAACCACTATTTTTATTGTACTTGCTATCAGAAGACCATGCATATGTGGGGTTATTACTTCAGAGAAACACATAGAGCAGCACAGGAATGCATGTCTATTCCCTGGTTAAGAGATTCAGGAGCAACCTCATGAGCTTTGGAGACTTGGTAAAAGTTTAAAAAATAAAAAAGTTTTATTTCTGGAAGATACTTTTGCTAATTTTTTTTTAAACAGTTTTACCACCAGCAAATCATCAGCAGCACAGGTAATCAAAAGGCTAAAAAATTATCTCACTTAAGCACCATCAGGACTTCCAGAGTGATGGGCACGTAAAGGTCTTCTTCAGAGCTGGTCCCTCATGTGAAATTCAAGTCATGGATTGCCCTCAACTACACAGACATTTCCCGAGTGGAACAAGACATAACCTATGGAAAACTACTTGTAAGTGAAAGAGGAATGTGGCCATAATTATGCTTTGGAATCTAGATTTTAGAATAGTATTAAGCCAGGATATCTCCTGATTCACACACTGCGACCTTCAAGCCACATCAGTAGATTCTTTTTCCAAAACTAATATACTGCATTTTGAAATTAAACTGTATGATTTCCACCCCCTTCCCCCCCCCCCATTTTCACAGTTCATGATTCAATAGCAGCTTTAGAAATGAACAGATAATTGAATTTTCACTTTTCAGCCCTGATGCTTTGTTTATTTAACAAGCCTGATTAAGAAATAAGTAGCCCACAACTTGGTATCACTCCAGCTCTTTCCAGCATCGCATTATGTTTATTGTAACAACCCACATCCAACCCACCAGAAGTAGCAGGGAGACTCCAGAGAAATACCATCCTTCGATTTAGTAGCACCAATCAAAGAAAATGTTGGTTTGTTTGAATTAGGGAAGGGAAAGCAGAGAAAAATAAGCTGCAAACCAAAGTATGTTCCTATGTATGGTCCTTTTCCTCTGGATGAAGCAAGAGATTCAGCACAACTTTAAGTCACGAATGATAAAGATAGAAAAGCTTACTCTAACTTGGTGAGGTAGCTAGAATACCATTATCATAAACAACACAAGGCCCATAATGGAGCCCTTCTTGATCTAAGCAGGGAAAGGAAAACTGGTGATGAAAGGGTAGAACAACAAAAATAGTTCCCCCGGTGTGCAAATTGCACTGAACAGGACATGCTCAGATAACTTTATTTTTTCCCCCCTCTGTTCCTTTTCCATTGCCACATCTGTCTGGAACCAGAAGGAAAATTGCAGATGCCATGAAACACTTATCCTTCTTATTCCGAAGAAATTTCAACAAACAGAACCAAATTTAACCAAAAATTTAATGGTTGGACTTGATGAACTTAAAAGTCTCTTCCAACCAAAACATTTCTGTGATACTATGAAATTCTTTTCTCAGCTATGAGAAAATAATATCTTCACCAAAGCTAACAGCAATAGCAAGGGCTTTGGAGGTGCTGGTGAGGTGTAGCTGTTTGCTCTAAGATTATCTACTCCCAGAGAAGCTGTTTTTGGAGATTCTCCTGGGTCCAGCACAGCCTCTCTCCTATGCTAAATGCTATTTGTCTTTCCATGGGATGTGATTCCCTTGATAAGTCGGAGAGGAAATAGCACATTCACCTTCAGCTATCCACGGTAGGTCACAGTCCTGCCCAGAAGCTCTCTTGATGGTATTCCATCTTTATATAGATACAAATGTATTTCTAGCTTCTACCCTCATCCAAGAAAGTATTTTAGATTCACTTGTTGCTCCGTTTGGTATCATTTCCACTTCGCAGAACTGAGCTGAGATATATTCTTGCACCTTTAAGTTAGGAAGCATCTCTCCATCCCTCTCTCCTTCCTACCTAAAGACAATGTCTCATTGCATTCTCTGCATGGTCTTGATCCAAAGATTATTGGGGAAAAAAAAAAAATCAATCCATGATCTGTGCACTGATTCCCAGTATTAGAGTATTGCATCGGTGTTTAGCCAGAGGAGTGCTGAGCTGTGTAAATACTTTTTTGGGCTTCAGTGGGAGAAAATAGTAGGGTTCACTAAATTGATGCAAGAGAAAAGGTTTGTAATTATTAAACCAAAATATGTAACTCAGCTAGCTTGAGTAAATAGTCCCATGCCCAAAGTCAGCAGTATTTTTCTATATGTGTCTTTATCCCATTACAGGCTGTAATGAGAATGTAAAGGATGATAGCAGAAATTATATTTAAGAAAAAAACCTCAGTATGCTAGTATATGTCACATAGCAAGGGTACAAAATGATACAAGACCTATTTCCTTAAGCAAAGGGATCTGAAATGAATGGCAGGTCAGGCTGGGCACAGTGATGTGCTTGGCTGTGGGCTGCTCGAGCCAGAGCTGTGAATGCAGGCAGTCAAGAAAAGTGGACAAATCCAGGAAAATGCAAAGAGTACAGGGAAAAAGGCTGAGCTCTGGATGGGAGCCAAATAAATCTTGTTGAGGAAAAATAAATATCTGCTCTGGATGTCATTCAGAGATACTGCTATTAAGCTGGTATTTCCCAGGGAAGCTTGTAATCACCACTGAAGCCTCCTGCAGCAGCCGCGACCACTCGCAGTGATAGAAAACCGAATCTGTGTTCTAGAACGAGAAAAGCTATCTAAGGAAACACCCCGAATGCTGCTAAAATCAAGAAAGCACAAGCTACGTGACTTGTTAAATTGCTTAATCCTCCAAATGTGTTCAGTTACCAGTGTAGTATACACACTGCTATTATTTCTTTCATCCTGACCCAGGAGATCTTCAGGATGCAGTCTCTGTCAGCCTCAAGCTGACACAGGACCTTAGGACAAGAAAATACTGGTTGGGTCATCTTCATTTTTATCCTCCCACACATGAAATCAAGGTGGGTGCACTGAGAGACAGCTATTCTTCTCCCTTAAAGATTTAATTCGTCTCTGCAGTGCCCACCAGGTTCCCTTGGAGACACAGACTGGTTGCACACACAGAAAGCACCTCAGAGCTGCAGGTAATGGCTGGGCTGGCAAACTTTCACCATGTGCTTCTGCTGCTTTTTACATTCTCCCCATGCCATCGGTTATTGATCGCTGCTAGACGCTGAACAGAGCCATCAGCTGCCCTGGCACAACTTCTCCTGTGTTCAAGTCACTGAACCCAAGAAGTAACAGAGGTCCCTTCTGAAGCTGGGCACCTCACTGGAGCAGGAATCATCACTGGCAAGAGGACAGTCAACAGAGATCATTGAAATACGTCTGAAACCATCTGATCATATCAACTGATTATCGAATTTTACAACACTTAAGCACCTGAACCAGCCTGGAAGCAAACCTAGGAACTGGCTTTTCTGCTGACTTTTTCATCTATCCAAACAAGAATTTTTTAATTTTTATTTTCTTAAAGTTAGCAGGATAAAATATCGGACTGTGCAGAATGACTGGCTGCTATATTTAACTCAGACAAACACATAACAAATCACTATTCTGTAGAAAGAAGGCACACCTCATAGGCTATATTTTTTTTTCTTGAGACCTGGACGTAAGACCACAACCCTCTAAATAATCCTCCAGAAATAAACCAATGAAATGTTCACTCTGACAACAGACACAGTATTATACCTGCAGCTGGTAAATGTTTCCACAGTTCAACCACCTTTCCTTTTCGTTTCCAGTAAAAATTTGATCCCAGGGGAAAGAGTCAGCAGCTAGGATTTTAATTACTTTTCTGCAATAACGTAGAATGGAGAGTAGCATTTTTTTTTAATGCTACTGATGTATTCTACTTTTCTTCTCCTTCTTGAAGGGGAGGACAGAGGACAGATTACAGGAAAGGCAGATGCCCCTGTGGAGAACCATCCTGTTGTCTCTGATACCTCTCAACCCTTCATTATTTGCTATTCCCTGCAGTCCAAAGACACAGTATCTTGAGAAGTCGATGAAGCCTTCAGAGAACATTGTCCCTGCAGCACAGTTGGCTCAGTCTTTCAGACCAGACTCTGAGCAAAGCAAACTGATCACAGCACCTTGCTAGCCTAGAACTAAAAATTAAGGAGCCACAAAACTGGGGACTACTGTGAGTTTCAAGTTTAAATCCAGTATTTGGCTATGAGAATGTTCTGAAGACAGGAGGGTGAATCCCCTCACCTATGAGATTGCCTTCAGAAGTTGTTTGGTTGCCTGTTTGATTTAAATAGGAGAAAAACCCCATAGTGTAGTTCTGAGTCACTTTCGAGGTTGGAGTTTTCATACATTGCTGTCACAGCTGCAAATCTCGACATTTCCTTCTCTGCCATGAGATGTTTTCTTTCACGTAAGAGATAATCCTGATGTTACTGTTGCTGAATTCAGCCTATGCTCACGTACATAAGTGTATACATACATACTTATAAGCACAGTGTATATAATCGTCTGTTCACAACCACGTAAATGTGCTGCCAACTCCAGATACACAGTATTGCGAGTGTTGAAGTGTTGAAGTCTAGTTCTGATTTTTATGAGGTATTCCCCCAAAAACTGTGCTGAATCTCAGCCTCCCTGCTCCAGCACACCACTAGTTTGCCGGAAGACACATCAGAGATCCTTCCCGAGGCAAGCTGTGGGAAAAGAGACAATAGTATCTGCCCAGAAATGACACTGAGAGCGGGACTTGAGCAGAGGAGAGCTGGAAGCTTCAGAACTGCTGGTAAATACACTTTGGAGTGTGTGAGCAATGGACACGAGCAGCCACACAAGTGGAAAATGAATGTTTCCTGTTTGGATAAACCCTTTCCACTTATCCCATTATTCTAAGAGGTTTGTCTGGTCAATCTTCATCTCATTTTGCTGGCAGGCCATACATAGAGCACAGAGATTTCCACTGCAGGAGTCCCTGGCAAGGGCAGGGTGCCATAAACATTGTACTCCAGAGCTGGGCTGGCAACAGCCTCTTGGGACTCTGATTTTTTTAGCAGATTATCCAGGAAGAGAAGTGGGGAATGACCAGGGAAATGAAGTGGTACCGAGAGCCTGAGCTTCCTTTCAAAGGGTTTTGCCACACCAATTTCACTTCTGCAGTGTATCAATAGGTATCTAACATCATTTCATTACACTTCTGTGGACAATGTATTTTTCTTCTGGGATCTCCATGTACATATATATTTTTATATTTATATATATATATGTCATTTCCTATTTCTCTAAAGCTAGAGGCTTAGAAATACCTTAAACATAACCTGCTTTTGATTTCTGTAGTAACTATGATTTATATTAATGCAGTTTTATAACTAGCTACCCTCTGCCCCACACTCATAAACTAGAACGGTGTTCCCACATTCTGAAATGAGACTTTAGGATAATAAAGCTCACAATATTGCAGCATCTCTCTGTCAGTAGGTTACCCCTTACCCAACCCACAAATTATCACTTAAAGCCTTTGCTTCTCAAATTTTAATATGTCTTTTTTTTTCAGTGTTCTTGGTCGGATGTGGTTTGATATATTGACGTTCAGGAAATGCAAGCCTGATGATGACTGATAGCCATACCTAATAATAAGAAAATGTAGATATTACTGGGAAAAGGGGGGGCTTTTTAATTGATTTATATTTGATACTGTAATGAACGCGAGTTTAGGCCCAGAATTTGGACTTAAGAACAGTAGAAACGAGTTTCAAGGGAGCAAATACTTTGTGTTAAAACACATTGAATTATCACCTCAAGTTTCCTTGAAAGGTGCTCTACTCATTTCGTTTTAACACGCAATTTTTATCCTGCAGCTTTGCAGGTAACTCGCAATCTCCTAGTCAGTGAGATCTATGTGCACGGCTTAGTTTGGTTTGGAGAGCATTTGTCAGTCAAGTAAATTCCTGAGATGATGTGTGCATCAAACCCACGAAGAGAAATGAATGCTGACAACTTCAAAATTGGAAAATATCCTTCCATAATAATAAACCGCTAACTGCTGCGCCTGACTTAGAGTCCGTAGGGTTTCAGTAGTCCCTAAAGTATCTAACGTTCAACAAGATATTTCAAAAGAGTAATATTTCACTGGAATGGTAGCAGGCTACGTGGTGCTGCTTGAGGAGCATCCCGTCCCTGGCCCGTGGCAGGACAATGTGCTCATTGTTTCTCTGGCTCCTCTTCAACTCGCAGGAGCTACGCTCTGGGCACTGCTCCCCATCTGCAGTTGGGTACATTTTATACTTTATGAACATTTTAAAATTCATTGATGAATATTTTTTTCAGTTCTTTTTGTTTGGTTGGTTGGTTTCCATTTTGCTATGATTAAGATGGGATCTTTATGAAATACTATTCCTGTGGCACTGGGATGGCAGTCAGGAGCCTTGGTCTCCCAGCCCAGCTTGGGTCCCTGTTACTGTTGCTGTGGTTTCCAGTTTACCAAGCTGATATTTTGGTGCCAGAGCCCTGTAGAATCCGATCATCAAACATACATTTTGGCTTTTTTTGCTGTTTCCTTTTTGGTTTTTTTCTTGTGGTGGGGAAACAAATAGTTTCATTTGCTCAGCTCATAACAAGACTCAAAAAAGTCCTCTGATTTTAAAGATAAACTCTGGAAAAACCAATTTCTTGTGCTCTAAGATGTCGTAACTTATTAGAGGTTGCAATCAGGGAAGTACAAAAGCTTATGCTGGCTGAAGATGTGCCGTACAATGTTCATACACGTTCAAATTTATGATTGATCTCTACAAGTGTAGCTATTTATCTGTTTGAGCTACCACTGCTTCTTTGTTACATGTCCTCACATTTCTCTGACCGTTGTTCTCCTGCATTCCAGGAGGAATAAGAGATCTGGATACAAGCACCAGAGAAATGAGCATGTCTGAACTCCCTGCTTGCGTGTCCTCGCCGGCCAATAAACATTTTCATATGTAATATTTACAAGAGCTGAGTCACCAGCTCTTTCGTTACTTGTAGCTCGTTATCAGGAAAGTAATAATTGCCCAGGCACAAACAATGCAACGGCAGGAAAAGCTGCAGACCTTGTAGAGACAAAGGGACAAAGTGCTGAGGAGCACATACAATTCTTCATGCCTTTTTTTTTTCCCAGCCTACTCTGGGATGTTGGCATCCCCACGGGAAAAGGTTTTGCTGTAGATGGGCAGGTAACTCGCTGTTGCTACCTCTGACATCACAGGGCTTTTTAATGCAATATTAATGCTCCTGCTTTTAAAAGGAGTTTCAGCACAACCCAAATTAAGTCATTGGAAGAGAGATATTGTCCCATTAAGAACAGTAAAACCTTAAGCTCCCTTCCTGAAGAGTAGCTGTGGGCAGTTGAAGTGACAATCAATTTAAACAGGCGATATTGCTTTATAAGTCTCTGAAGTGTGAAGTCCCAGCATGCCTGATGTATTTCATTTTAATTTCCTTTTGGAAAACAGAGCTGCGGTTAGTGGGGAACCTCACGCGCGCGCGCACACACGCAAGAAAAGCCTTAGGAGTGCAGGAAAGGAGGAAATTATTTAACCCTTTCAAAAAGCTATACAATTTCTTTAGCTAAGTAAAGAAAAATAAGCGTAGATACTTTCTCCTTTAGTTCCTGTGTAAAAATAAACAATAGTCTTGCATAGCTAATAACTATGTTAGGGCCCCTTGCTAATATCTGCTACAAGTCCTGAAAACTGAGTGAAAAAAATATCTTTTTCTAGTTTCCCTTCGCTTCAAGCAACTTCTAAATCAGCAGCTCATGCCCTCTATAGGGGAAAAAGATAAGAATCATGTAATTTCATCTGATTTCCCATTTCCAAGCTATTTCTCTGACATCAGACCACACAGGTACATGGAGACTGGTTATCAGATGTAGCTTACTGTTGGTTTCAGGTCAGATCTGATGTTTTCAGGATGGTAGTGCTCCCAAAAAGGAGTGAGAAAGAGTCAAGATGTAGTGATGAGCCTGTTTACTTAAACAGTGTTCAAAAGCCACAAACCATACCCTGATTCAGCCCTAAACTGAGATAATTTCAAAGAGATTGAGAAGCCATAATAGGAATGAAATCCTTTTCAGGATCTTCCCTTATTTTACTGGAAGCCAATAGTTTATGGAATTTATAAATATAATCAGGAGCATCCTACTATAGGTTCTCACCAAAAACCAAGCAAAGACAAACGACTTCTGACAGCCCAAATGGAGAGACCTGCAAAAAAACAAATAGATAACATTTCTGGTTGGAAAGTTGATCAGATGCATTTATCTTTTCTTGCAGTGCTCTAAACTATCATTTTTTCATAGAAAGACTGAAAACTGTCCTCTTACAAGTTGACAAGTCACACACATAGTTGAATCTCTGGAATATATATATATGTGTATTTAAAATGGAATCAGGCAAATAAATAAAGAATCCTGACAGTTTTATTATCATAACTGCAGGATCATGGTTCAACTACCGGCATGCGTTAAGCCAGTAATTACTTCAGTTTCATGGGAAAACAGAGAGAGATGTGCTGACGACATGGTCAAGGACTGTAACAACTGTCCTACAGTCCTGCGAGTCCTGGTACATTTGGAGGAATCCTGCTGGCATGTCTGTGAAGGACAGGTCTGTTTATTTGTAGTATAGTGCAGTGCAGAAAGAAACTAAACTTGTATTTATGTTGCATATGTATATTGCATTTGCTAGCATGAAAGTAAGGCTCTCTATTTTTCCAGACCAATCAAGGAGAAAATTTTAATGGTCTAAACATCTACCCCTTCCTGGCTGACAGCAGCTTTTGAAGCCCGGACCCAAAGTCAGTTAAGTTAGACAAGGTTCCTTCTTGTCTCATCATTTCATCAAGGTGTAGGAACAACAGAGCTTGTCTATGCCCCAAGGAAATTCAAAGCAAGGGGCTCCCACATGCTACATTTAGTGCTGATGCCCATCAGCAGGAGAACTGTGAAAGGCTTCTTTAGATTTAGCAAGCTAAATGGGGTATATCAAGTTGAAGTGGTTTAGAAATGTTGCATTCAGTTTTTGAGTAGGTGGTGGAAAATGAGGAACTTCGAGATTAAGGCTTGAAAGGCAAAACTTATGAAGTCTTGCTTTTCAGGTATAAAAAACAAACAAAACCTGCACACTCGGAGAGCTCAGAGCTGCTGGCCTCCTGCAGCAGTGGATACAGCAGCACTGTAACCCAGGGGCTGATCAGCTGAGGATGTCTTGATGTGATATCCCCACGCAAAATCCCTATCTGCATCCAACTGGGACAGCTCCAGCAGCCACCTCTGGCCCCGACACGTAGTGGGGATACAAAATTGGCCTTCACGAAGCTGAGGAAGAAGGTTGATGGCTGGAAGCACAACCGAACAGAAAACCCAGTTCATTAACTCTTCAGCTGCATGTGAACAAACCAAAGTACTGGGTAAAATCCAGTTCTCCTTTAAAGCTTGGCCTGTTTGCTGTAAGCCATGCAGTTGTTCTCCAGCATGTCACCTGCAATAACCAGTACATAAAATACCCTGTCTTTGCAGGTGTGCGTAAGAATGTGAGACAAGGTTTTACTGAGCATCTCTATGTCGGGCAGAAATGTGTGCGTTCCCTAAACAGAAGTAAGCAGGGAATATCTTGAACCTAGGGGTTTAGCACTTCTGTTTTTTTGTACTTGTTTAGCAAGGCTGCAGGTCTGAACCCTCCTGGGAAACACTCAGATTAGTACCAAGAGTAAAAAAAAAAGATACTGAGTTTAGGGACAAAGTTCAGGACTCTTGGTCTCTGGATACAAGATTTGCAGTTCAAACTTGGTAGCTCTCAAGATTAAATACTAGAAATAAGTATTTCTGAATATGTGACAGGGATTAAAATTGGTGAGTTCAATTTACCAGAACTTTTTCCGCATCTCTAATCTTTATGGGGGTATTAACTACTTGAGAACACCATTAATAGTGTGTTTAAGGTATCAACGTGTGTACTATTACTAACTTAATTCTTGGGAGGTTCAAGGAAAGATTCCCCTTATTGGAAGGCTGCTCTTCCTGTGTTTATTACAGAATGTAGTTTACATATCCACCAAAAAATAGTGTCATTAAAGTAAGGAAATCAATGTCAAACAATGCTACAAGAAAATCTCAGAGTATTTTACTCATGGGCCAAACCAGCTGGTGAAGAGACTGGTTACAGCTGGAGCTGGTTCATGGCCAGGTGAGCATGTGGGGCTGAGCACTCAGGTGTGAGCAATAGCACTGAAAGCAACCCCCCAATATAACCTTCCTGCAGGATGCTGCCTGGCTTTGCCTTCTTGGAGAAGTGCTCGGAGTGAAGTCCCTGCTCTGCACTACGGTCAAGTGAAGGAATCAGCTCGAACAAGCTTGGAGAGACTTTGTTCCTGGGAGCTGTTGGGGTTCAAGTGCCAAGGGAAGGTGTTCAGGTAGGTGCTGGGCTGAATTCACTATGATGATATTGAAATGGATTTTCAGTGGCTTTTGTTGGTGAGGCTGCTTCATGCTTAAGTGCTGGAAGCCATGACTGTAGTTTGAGTGCTTAAACCTCAGAAAGCTTCTAAAACAAGAGTGAGAGGAAGAGACAGTAAGAGAAGGAGAGGAAAAAAAAAACAATAAAAAGGAGCAAACAGAAGTTAATTTCTTATGGTGTTATATGAAGAGATTTATGTTCGTGGCCGTTCTGCTAGTGTGATTTCTTTTTGAAATACTGTTTCTAGGAAAAAACCCACTTGTTTCTGCTGTTGTCCCTCTAATTCTGTGCTTGAAAGTCCTCAGAAATGGTCTTTTAGTGAAACTTCCAGGTTTTTTTTTTTAAATTGATGCATCCTTAGAAATGGTCTTTTAGTGAAATTTTCAGGTAATTTTTTTTTTCTTTAATTGATGCTGTAGTGATGCTGCAGAAACATTTTCTCCTCCTGTCCTTTGTCACTTGTGGGTCTGTTTGTGAGACTAGAGAACAGCACAGGCATTGGAAAGTGATAAGGATTTAAGAAAGTTCTTAGCTTCTCTCAGCTGCTTCTTGCTTTATTGAAGCAATTTGCCTGTCTCTCATGCATGTGAGGAGATGTGTGTTGGGGTGGGTCTCTGCTCTGCTGAAACTGGTCAGTAATGAAATGCTGCATCATGATAGCGAAGTCTGGGGGAGCATCCTGTCCTCTGGCAACTGGGGGAAAAAAAAAAAGGGAAAAACCACAAAGCATGTTAAAGCTTCCTAGATCTAAATGAAGTGGGGACTAGAGTCGTGGGCAGGAAGTCAGGAGTCAGAGCCTAGCGAAGCCTATTAAGATGGAAAAAATGAAGTAATCCAGTACAGTAGGCTATTCAGGTCTGAAAACAGTGAAGTAGGAAAGGCAAAAAGGACAGAGAGATTGAAATTCAGATGAAATTCAAGGGTCTCTGTGCAGCAGCTGTAGATCATGTCTGGCAAAGCAAGTGTTTATTTGGACAATAATACCCTTGAAGCCTCCTGATAAAACCATCTCCTTGCACTTCAATCCATAATACTGCCAAAGGTTTCCTTAAGTATTCCCTTCTACTGGGATGTAAACCAATCTCTGCTCCAGTGTTGGGGCTGCCATTGTCTATGGAGAGAGGAAAGGGGGGTATGAAAATGATTTCCCCTGAAGTGGGCAGGCAGTAAAAAGAAGAGGGAGGGCAGCAAAAAGGAAAAAAAAAAAAGAGGGGTCAGTCTTTTGTTAATTTTTTTTTATCCACATCTTTAATTATTTCCTTGGAAAAACAAACTAAGCGATGGATCCTGGGCTTCTGAGGAAACAACAGAGGAAGCAGCCTGTTTTCTGAAGCCCCCTTGCCATGTGGCTGCTGCTGTGTGCCTTTTGTCTCACCGCTTTCCTGAACATGGATGGAAAGCGTGTCCCTTTCATAATCCAGCTTCACTTCTCTGCCGCCCGCCCTCTCCCTCGCCTGCCTTTGTACAGTTGATAGGAGAAAGGAACCAGCTGCAAAAAAAGCCTTTTCATGTCTATCACGCTCCTTGACCCCCCTTCAACACCTTCTTGTGCCCATTGGGATTTTCATGATTTCTAATGTTATGTTATGGCAATCTCCTCCTGCTGAAGTTGATGGGAGTTTGGTCTAGGAGTAACAGCTGGCTGCACAATTTTAACACCGTTTTTAGGGAGAAAAAAGAATTCTGATCTATTTTCTCCTCTGCTAAGCAATTCAACTCAGGTTTCCCAAAACAGGAGAATATAGAAACTGGTATGGAGTTTAAGACATACATGAATTAAAACAAGTTTGGCTTTAAAATCCAGGCTTAAATTCAAATATGGAAATTCATAAAACATGTGGATGACTATTAAGAGCAAATTCCACGCTGTACTTAACTGCCTTGTAAAGCACTAGGTGCCTTCAGTTCCTCGAAGCAGTTGTAAAAAAAACCTGACATAATCACAATTACAGAATCCTCATCTCATAGTGGGGGGGAGAAAGATGAAAGAAATCGAGGTACTGCATGCCAGAGAAGTGATTCTATTCTGTGATTTACCTTTAAGTTAGGATGCTGCTAGAAAAGACCAGATAATGCTGTTTTCTGGAGGAACTGGAAAGAATAAAGCAAATTATTCATCGGAGTAATGTTAAAGATTTTCCTATGGCTGCCAGCTGTCCTTCAGGCTTTTTACTTGATTTTGTTAAAATTCCCAACAGGAATGTTTATGAAAAAAACCAAATGCTTCCCTTTGGTGATGTATATGTGAGAAGGCTAATTTTTAATTAAACCCCCCCCCAAAGTCAGTGACGCTTTCTTGACAGATGAATATAACTTAAATTTAGAAGGCTCTTCCTGGTTGTGCAGTCTGACATCAGAAAGATTAAATTTCACCCTGCTGCCTCCTACCAAGACCACTGCTGTCTATCTCGCTAGAACATCACTACCAGAAAGGTATCTGCTCTTGACCTAAAGACAATAAGACCTTGAGAACTTACTGCTTCCGTAGTAGTTCCCTTTGCTAATCACACTAAACTTTCCCTACTAGATTTAGGCTTATTCAGCTTCCCTTTTGTGAGGGTATATTTAGAGTGTTGTTATGCTACTCTACAGCCCTCTGACAAACCTAAACAGGTCTCCCTGAAATGCTTTTTCTCAGAGTCTCTATTTTTTTTAATTTTTTTTTTTCTGCACCTTCTGCAGCTTTTTTTCCCCCCCTCCCTACACATCTGTTTTCAAATCTGGATACCAGAATGGGATCAATCTCCCCAACACTCACCAAGAATGTACATAATAAAAAAGACACAGGCCACATTGCAGGAAAGCCGTCAGCACACTGCAGTGACCAATATATAATATATCAACCTGAGCTGCAAAGATCTAAGCTTTATTTAGGATCTTTTATGAGCTGTTGCTACGGAAATGGACCTCCCGAAATAAAAGCTGTGGTCATTGATGGTCTATATTCAGAAAATATCAGTAGAGCTCTTATGAATATTAAATACAAAAGCTAAGGGAAAGAATGGCAAACATGGAAAGCCTTGGTGGTGGAGATTACTGAATCTCGCCTCTTTGTATCTACAAGTTGCCTCTTTATCATATTTTTTTTCCAAATAGGGAACTTAAAAGTTATCAGAGGTCTTTTGGGATAGGTAGTTTTGTGCAGGTTTGGCTTGTGTCGATGTTTAGCATTTTGGTTTTGGCTCCTCTGATGGGTGGGAAGCCTGTTAGCGTTTTTCATGTGTCTATTATTCATGAGATCCGCCAAGGGTTCGGCCAAACTAAAGCTGGGCACTGTTGCGGGGTTACTGTTTAGTCTATTGAGGTGTAACTCGGATCTGTCTTTCCTTTCCTTCCCCCTGAAGCTGGCCATCGTGGCTGGCTAAGCTGGCGGAACGGTAAACGACAACTATTACAAATGATCGCTGGTGGTTCCTCGGACACCCAGAGAGTTGAGTGCATTGAATGGGGCAGGATGTTTCTGGCTTCTTGAAAATATTTCCATCCCATGTCTTTGTAGGTAACAGACAAATATACTTAAAGAACCACTGCCCCATCCAATGAAGCTGAGCAAAGACTGTTAAAATTTATTGCATATTTCTTCTACCACAGGATTTCTGTTTCCATTTTTGTTACTGACAAAAATACTTTCACCTAGAATGAGGAGAGTGGCCTTCCTTTTTCTAATCATCTACTCCTTTATATCAAATTAGAGACTAAATCTAAAACAAGCAAGGAGAATAATTGTCCATTTTTTCCTGCTGCTGATCACATGGAGAAGTTGTCATATTACCCCTGCAAATATCAGGTTTCTGACTCTGAATAGCATGATATTTGGGTTACTTGAATATTTTATTTGTACAGTATTAAAAAAAAAAAACCAAAACATTTTACTACCAGTCTCATGGAAATAAAAAATCAAATCAACTACTGAATACAATCACTACAAGAACACACAAATAACATTAAAAGATTCATGTCTACATGGCCCAAAATGACCACTTCAGTCTTAAGACAGACATAGGAAAAAAAACTTGCTGCTCCTGTCGGGGAGTTGGCCCAAAACAGGAGGAATCAAAATAGTCTGAAGACTTTTTTTAGCCACCCAAAATACACTAGAGACAAATAATCTGCAATTTTCACCTTCACATTGTTTGTGAATGGTGGATTTGGCCTTTGCAAATGTTAGCAAAACTTCTAGCATGTACATGGAATAATTCAGTGAAGAAATTGGTCCCAACCATCATCAGAGCAGTGAGAAAACAAACACAAGTGGATTAACATAATTGCTTAATCAACAGCATTCAATGAAAGGCCTGCAAGTGTGCTGAATTAATCATCTCATTGTGAGGTGCATTATAAGTAATGAACATAATGAGAACTTTGCACAGCTGGGAACTATTTTAATCCATTAACAAGCAAAATAAATAGGTCTAGAAAAATATAATTTTTTTTTAACTATAACTAGCCTTGATATTGAATTTTGGGGTTAATTTAGAGGAATTAGAGGAATCATCTTCCAAACCATCTGCCTCCCCAACTATGAATGGCACCTCCCTTCATAGGAATATATTCCCTCAGCCAACATTAATGAATTCTACATTTCACCGGTCATTGTAATATTTTTAGTGAAAACAGTAGATTTTCAGTGGGAATGCTGCACAAAGTATTCTGCATGTTAAGTTGACAATGTATAGCCAAATCCTTTCATTTAGGTATCGTGATGTTGCTGAAGGTGAAGATCTGTGGGCAGGTTTGAATACAATCTCCTCTTTCTTGTATTACTTGTCTTAGTCCGGTTAGAAGATTGGTGGCCTCCACCTTGACTCTTCTGAACTCAGTTGAAGCTGAATCTTGAATCTTTTGGACATTGAGGTACTGTTTGCATGGACTTGGACTTCTTGAGAAAGGGTAAATGGGGACAAGGAAAGTCCAGCAAACCCCAATTTCATGTGCCTTAGGAGAACATTTGGTAGCAACATGAGTCTGATGCATGTTGTATATGTCTCCAAATGGTGGTGTCAGTTTAGGTCCCACAAATACTCCTTTCACACCAGCTGTGACTGTTGAGGTCCTGCTAATTTGCCTCAGCCCAATGTGCGGGAATTTATTGTACTGTTTTTTCAAGTCTGACGTCTTCAAAGGAAATATTTATCCACAGTCATCACTGACCTGTGATGACTCAATCAATTGCAGACTGGCAAGAAAAACCAACTTACTCCAAGGGATTTAGGAGACAAAGTGCTCCCTTCTGGCTATAACTAATACATCTCTGTTCCAGTCCTCAAGGGTCACAGTTGGAGAACTATGCAACATCATCTCCCTTGTTCCAGCTGGCCACTGTTTCACTAGATTACTTAGCTAATAGCAAATATGTGGACATATAAAGCATATATAATACTCTCCCTGGTTTTTTCCAAGCATGACTTTTCTCCTTTAAGAGCATGGAGATGAAGACAAAACATTGAAACAGGATAAAACAAATAGTCACCAGCGTGTTACGTGGTTTGGCAAAGATAACCAAGGGAAATGTCTTATCTGTAGACATCCTCCTCCAAATCCAGGCTGTCTCCTCCATGCGGTGTGTTAAACACTGCAAAAATCCTGAGCTGATCCTCACACAACTGATAAGGAAAATGTCAGTGGGTTTGGGTTTTTTGTTGATATTTTTTTCTGGGTTTTTTTTTTTTCTTTCCCCCTTCCTGAAGTGGGATGTTCAGAAAGGGATGCTATCCAGTCTGGAAATGCTTGAGGAAAGTACTTAATGCCTGAGCTTTGAAAGAAAACAGAATTATATCTTGATCACCACACTGATTTTTTTTCACTTGGCCACTGAAACCAAGGAGAAAAGGATTTTTTTTCTTATTTGGGAACAGATGGCAAACAAAATTCCCAAATAATCAGAAAGGTAAAAATGGTTCTCAGTAACAAATACCAACTCTTAGTAAAAAAACATAATTATAAGGAAAATCTGTACAATATTTCTCCTACTGGATCTAGGTATATAAGGGGAATATCTTCTCAGAACAGTTTTCATGATAATTTGGGTAATAAAATCAGCCAAAGATTAAGTTAGATTTTTATAGTTTAGCCTTCCTTAATTTAAGACAGGTCATTCTGAATCACTTTGACACAACTGAGCTTTGTGATTGGGCTTCCCTGCATGTTCTGATTTTCTAAAATGGAAAAAAAAAAATTCTAGCTTTTCTGGTTTTAGGTGTTTTTAGTGGGAAATGGGAGTGCAGAGCAGTTTGTCATATCTGTTAATCGCTGTTAAAGCATATTTTAGGAAAACATTGTTATCAGCTTGGAAAGACTGATAAAAATGTAATTTTACTACTGTAAAATTGTCTTAGTAGGCTTCTTTGTTGGTAAACAAGCATATAATGAAGGAATAAATAAAGATGGTAGTTAAGCAGGTATTTGCTCTGCAGGAGGACATGTTCTTCTTGCAGTCACGAATAATATTCTCTGTGCACGTATTGCAGAATCTTTCACTCTGCCTGAGAGAAAGCTTCATGCACAATTCTTCCAATTACAATCCCAGTATGCAGCATAGAGACATCTCCCACCAAAACCAGGCTGCAGAGATGACACCAGGTTGTACATAGTCTGTATGAATTTCTGGGGGCAAGTTGTTTGCAGGATGCCAAATAAAGGTTGTCTGCCTTAAAAACAGAAGAAGGGCTCAAATTTTAGAAATCCTCTAAAAAATGAGTTTTCCCTTTGCTTTTTTTGCAACCTCAGCACCTGAAACTCAAGTAACAAAAACTAGGTGTTAAATTTGGCATTTGAACAACGCCTCCTACTTCACAGCCAACCTCGAGGCTTTAAAATTTGTTTTAATTTCACATTAGAACAAAACCCAAAGTTGTAAAATATTCTCACAGACCAGAATGGTGTCAAACCATATGTTTTGGGATGGAAGGAGACAGGTTTGAAATGCCATATTTTATTTCTAAGTGACTGGGAAGGCAAGGCCAAATTTTTTTTTCCCCATAAAGATTTTAATTAAAGTACAATGTCTTCCCTAAATATTTAGACTTGGCAAACCGGGATTTTTTTTGGTAAGAGGACATTTAGTAAAAAAAAAAGTAGCTCAGAATTCCTAGAACTTTATTTAAAAAATCATGAAGTCAATGTGTATGGTAATGGGTGGAACTTCCCACTTAGTTACACTCATGCATCTTCCCAGATGTAGGTTTTCTGTACAGAAATATCTGAGGATAGTGATTGTCTTAAAGCTGCATGCCCGCTGAGCTGGGCTAAAAGCATTTTACATAATTAAATCTTAATGCTCTTTTAGTTAAACATAACAGGAAAAGAGGGGAAAAATGCCTGTAGAGAAGCTGCTGCACTTTCTTCTGATGTGCAGCAAAGAACTTAAAGGTTGTTAGCCCAGGTTTTGTTGTTTTTCTTCTATGTGGTACTCTCAGGTTAAATTCTCATGAAAGTGAAGATTCTTTTACTGGAGAAGAAATACTGAAATGATCTCGCCAGAGACAACATATGAAAATTGTAGTTATTGTAAAGGTAATAGATACTTGGCCAGGGTATGTTGGTGTTCATAAAAATCTAAGGCAAGAACACATCCAGTTTACAGAAGAGCTTGCTGATAGTAAGGATCTTAAATACTCTTTCTGAAAATAGACCAATTTAGGTGCCTTGGTTGCAATGCAATGGCCCGTTCTGTTCTGTGAAAAGGAAAACACCAGGGAACTCGGTGACAAACTTGGCATTTATTGTATTCTTCCCTTCCCCCCCCCCCCCCCCATTTTCAAAGGACCTCAATGTTGAGAGAGGAGCAATATTCAGGTATCATTTATGATGGGGAGCAAGGTCAAAAAACTGAACTTGGCTAGTTTCTCTCAACTGTTTCTTTTGCCCTCTCTACAAGACCTAGCTGGCATCTCTGCAGTGACCAGGATACTTGGTGCAAGCTATGCCAGAGAATCAAGGCAGCCCATAGAGTATCTGGGAAAGACCAGGCTACCCTCAAAGTGTCTTGTTTTACTGCTGTTCTGAAAGACATCTCAAATCTGCCTTCCCTCTGCTGTGCTTGCCGCTGGGGTGGCAGCTCAGTACAGTTCATGGGGTGTGCCTGGAGGCTGCTGGTGCTGCTGCTGGACCATTTTCAAGCTCATTTGGTTTCTGCAAATGCTGGAGCACTCCTGCATATGAGACTCTCAGAGACACAGTTAACTGGGGCACAGCGTGCTAATAGGAAACTGCTGCCAAGATGATGTTATTTTCTTCACATTCTCCTTCTATAAGGCTGGGAGATATTTGCTCATGATGTGGTTGTGCTCTTACTAATGACTAGAAAAGGGCTGAGATGCTTTCAGTTAATCCATTGTGATTGGGACTTGCTCTCTTCCCACCTGAAGTTCTCATGTCTTGCTTTAGTACAGTTTAACACTCCAATTAATATGGGCTTCAGACATGTGTTTAGGGAACCACTACAAGGAAAATGTCCCAGTATCCCCATATCTATATATCCCCTGACTTATCAGAGGCAGAAGTTATCAGAATTTAGTAGTGTTGGAGTATCTTGACAGGAAAGTGCTCTTTCTTTTTCCCCTTATTTCTGGTTTGAGCAAAGACTGCTGATTTTGGGGTAGATCCTTCACTCTGACGATCAGTTGGGAAGGAAACTTTTTCCAATGGTCAACCTGTGCACCCAGTGCCATGCACACAGCTGACAGATGTATTTATCCTGGATAAATGATGCAGAGTTTCACTCATTGCTACCCCCTGTGTATCTCTTACATGAAGGTTTCTGCTTGGCTGCACTCCCTTGGGAACCTTTGTAATAAAAAGACTCTTCAGCTTTTCTTAGCCCCTTTCCTCTCTATTTTTCCTCCCCCTTCCTCCAGCAGGCTTCTGGTGCTTTATCTCAACACTGGGGCTGTGCCTGATGAGGCCTCTCAGAAGGTCCTTCCTTTCTGGACCATGTTCACGTTGGTGAAAAACATGCCTCTCCCAGGCCTTTGAGCTGAAGGCGGATATGAAGTCAACAAGTATAATATGAAAATAAATAAAAATCCAGTTCAAACAAACCACTTGCCTCAGTAAATAGCTCCTGGCCCCCTTTCAGGGCTGCCCAGCAAATCTTCTTAGATATCTTGTTTTCAAACAGCTTGAAGGCCTAATCCTTCAAAGCTTACCTTGTTTTGGAGCACTTAATTCAGCTCACACAAAAATTACTCAGATATTATTGTGTATCGATGATTCATGATGGCTCTGCTGGAAAATGAAAGCTAAGGAGTCTAATCAATACAATAATTTACTCTCTTTGAACTAGTTCCAGGTCAATTTTTCTTGGCAGTTTTTTCACTTCCTGAATTATAGTGACCAAAACCATGAATAATGATCTAAAATTACACAATATACAGAAACCATCTGTTAGATAGAAACTGGAAGGGTGATGTCATCAGGCTACTTCTAATCTGAAGCTTGTATGTTGCCAGTGATGATGTCACAGGCTTGGCAACTCAGTGGTTGAGTTGGTTCAGTATGAATAGCAATGTGATTTTTCTCCCAGTTTCTATGAAAAGAATTCACTTGTGCTTGTTATCTATAGAAGAAATGGAAGAACTGTGTGCTCACATAATTCATCCTACCTGTAAGATGATGGTGTTAATAGGATCATAATTTCTTTAGGACCATGTCATCAACAGACCAAAGTGTCTTAGACTTGCATGACATTCTCCCTTATGGGTTTCATCCTGATCTCTCAGGTCCTTAAACCTCTTGATTCTAGCTGACTAACCTGGTTAGTTAGGTGTGTTTCAGACATGTCAGATGTGTACAGAATTAATTGCCAATTCCAGACAGTGTCCTGGATGCTGTAGTTTAATTCCTATCTGGCCTCGTACACTGGATCGGGTCCAGTCAGACTGAGGATAACAGCAAAATTCCATATACTATAAATGCAGTGAGCATTCTGGGTTGCAATACTTTCCCCATCTAAGTGATAATGTAAAAGAACATGGCAAACCAGGGCCAAAGCTTATCCACCAGGAGTCTTTGAGAGTATCCCTTGGCAGCTGCTTCAAGGGAGGATTAAAATCTTCCATAGGGTGCAGAACCATAGAATGATGTGTCTGCATCACAGGTTACAGTCTGATTTCTTCTGCAGGCCCCAGTAAGAGCTGAAGCTTGCTGTCCCTCTCTGCTGCTAGCCGTTATCACCACCTTGACATGTGTTTGAAATGATTATTTCCCCTGATTGTTCTTCCTTCCTGAATATCAGAGATGGTGTCTCCTACCACCTAACTGTGCTCAGTCAAATGGCAGTGAATAGAGACTGAGTATTTTTGTTTCATCTTCGCTGTAACTGAGCCTGAAAATCAATCTCTTTGTGGCTTCTAGGAGAGAACACCAGCACTTTAATTTTCAGAACATAAGAAATCATTAGCGTTTGGTGTTTCACATTCTCCTAAGACTATCTTTGAAAGATCTGTGTTTTGTTTAAACTTTGTATAAAATTTCACTTAATCTGCGCTTGTTTATCAAGATGTATAATTTAATTGCAATAAGTGCCTGAAAATATATTTCTAGCTAGATGGAAATCTGTAAACACTCAAGTTTCTTATTTTAACATTATTTTCATTCTGCCTTTAGGGCTTCATAAGATAATAAGATGTTAGTTTTTCTTTCTAAATGCCACAGCCCTGTGCACATCACTTTTAAGGAAAGCTCAGTCACAAAATTCCTAAGTTCTGTTTTTTAACCCAAAGCAGCTACTTTTGACTTGTAAATACAAATTCCCATCAGCTTATATGCAACAAACGGTCCCACAAACTTGTTGGTTTTTACTGAAAAGATCTGAAAGAGCACTCAGTGAGTTTAATGTTGTTTTGAATGTGTTAACATCAGAATTCAAATATGAATCCATGAACAGTTCTGTGTGGAAAAGCTGAGAGGAGATCATCTTGGGAATATAGCACTGTCCTGTTTCTGTTTGCTGCCTACTCTGTCAAGAGCTTCTGTGTTTCGAGCACAAATTACCACCAGGCTCTCTAATGATACGAATAAGTTCTAGTTTTATCTGTGACAAATATAATGTTAATCAGTTTTACATACAGCTTTTATGTCCTCCAAGATGGCCACTGTCGCAACAATGTGAGGTGCTTCTGCTGCCTTTTCAAAGCAGCAAGTAATTCTTGTGAGATGAGATGTACCCAAACTGATGGCATGATTCTATGGCCCCCAAATCCATAATGTAGAGATCTCCAAATGGCAAGCAATGAATTATATCACTGTACAGAGCCAGACTCGTTATTTCTCCTTTTAAAGGGCAAGGAAGAATTAAAAGGGTCAACACTGAACCAGTAAGAAAAGTAGGGCTGTGCTTTCTTCCCTGAAGGAATCACAATTTGCAATTGCTTAGCAAGCTCAGTAGTAAATTCACCTTTTTCTGTGTACCCTGCTAAAGCCCAGAAGCATCTAACCCAAGAGCTTGCCACTGAATCAAGGCTTTTGTTAAAGTCCTGTTGATGGAAATCTGTGCTCCCACTGCCCTGGCTTACTAGATCTCCGTGGCAACCTCACAGTTGATGCCTGCCCAATATTTTCATTGGCAGTCCATCAAAGCTTTCGAGAATGTGCAAAGTTTGGGGCACGAGAGGCAATCTGCGCTGCCTCCAGATACCGGGTCTGGTGTCGTTTTGTTGCGGGAAGTCACCAGCTGTATTTGAGACACCAGCATGGTCAGCGAGGGTTTTCTTTGCCTTTACTTACAGTTGTTTACCGTGTATCTTTCCTAAAGAGGGTTTCTTTTTAGCTGAACACTGAAAAATACTTGGAAAAGAAATCTTCTAGAGCTCCCCAAAGCCTATAGTCCCGAATTTCCACCTAATTTCTAGCAAAGGATCAGTACAGGGTATCTTACTGATAGATATATCCCTAGGGGATTGCAATAACAAACCCTGTCAAGTACCTTTATAATTTAATGAAATTTTGACAAATGAAAGCAGCCGTATGTTTAGAAAACAATTTTATCTGACATTCACACTTTGGCGTGTTGCTTTGCCTTAGATGAGAGATACGCTGGAAGGATACTTACATTACAACAACCAAACTGTGTCAACAGTCTTGTGTTACATCTGCAGTACCGGATCAGGTTTGAAAAGAACCTTGACTAGGAAGGAAGCCCGGATTTGTTTTAAAGTCTGGCAAATTTGAAAGACCCGCTTTAACAGCAGTAGAATAATAAATACCTTTCAAGCGTACTATATATTTAAAGGATACTGTCAAGTTGATTTAGGCCCCAAATTTAGGTTTTCTAAAATGAAAGAAGAAAAGAAAAATGGGGGGGGGGGGTTTACAAGGTGAAATTGTTACGTTTATCAAATATTTAGACTCGCATTCTACACCAGCTTTTCATAGACACAGTTAACATTATGTGTGTGAATAAACCCATTTTGTTCAGCGAGGTTACTCAGGTAGATAAAGTTTAGATTTTACATACTTGGCTGTAATGTTTCAGTGCTAAGTAGGATCTGGGAATATCCTAGAAAGCGTGTTGCAGACCTCGTAATTCAGAATGTCAAACTGATGGCTACTTCCGAATGTTACAACGTGCACAACATTAATGTCCCCATCACTGCCATGTTGTACTGATAGCCAGCTATCAATTAAACCAAACCCCTACTCGGACCGCAAACACTCCCCTAACAAAGAGCATTTGACTATTCCTCCTAATAGAGACTGCGGCAGATAACATTATTCTCCTGCTGTTGTGTTTTGGGGTTTTTTGTTATTTTTTCTTATTCCTTTCCAAAGATCTGTGGCTTATCTTGCTTTCTGCCACCCAGAAAAATGGGAGAAAATGCTCATCTTAATTTCCCTTTTTGGAGGAGGGGAGGGAAATATACATCTATAAATCTGTAGCCCATTCGGGACTTCAAATGCTTCACTTATCTGGTATTGTAAACTTGGAGCTGTAGAGTAATACTCACCAGACAAGTCATAAATCATGACTAAAGACAGGTGCAATAAATACCAGTGTCAAAAAGTTACAAAGTAAAATTATATTGTTTTGACAAGACGTCCAGATGCGTTGACAACAGAGTAAGTAAATGGTCTTTCTCGAAGAGTCTGTATTAGTGCAGAGGAGGCCAAGGAAGAAAAAAGAATCTAAAAAGACCCAAGAAAAATAACCCAAAAGCTTAAAGGCTTATCATGAAAACTATGTAACTACTGCAAAACACCTACGAACACATTAATTTTCTGCGTGACTCCACCTCTCCTTTCTCTAGCAATCTATCTCAATAGAATGCATCTCCTTCTAGACATTCTTCTTTTTTTCCTGGCTTGCTTTGCTATTTTAGGCAAACAGTGGTTGACAAAACTATTTCTCTTTTTTTTGCACAGCACAATATCCACGTATATTGTTTAACTAGGTATTCCTATCGCTGCAATAGCATTTGAGTAGCTTTAATATATTTAATGTTACTACTCCTCATCACAAGGTGTGAGGAGTTCTGCATACAAAAAGCTGGGACAGAAAATCAGCTTACTCTTATTCAAGAATTCAGCTGTGAGCTTAAGTATCTTTCTAATCAGATTTGGGGTTGCTCTTAAATTTTATGTTAATACGGGGCCTTCATAATTTTCTGAACTTAGGCCAGAAGAATCAGCAACTTCCAGCTTTAAATTTTAGGCAATTTGTCAAAGATCAAGGAGAGGTTAATACAGAAGGCATATCTTTTAAAACCTCGCTAACTGCTCTAGCTACAAGACCACCCCTAATTCCGAGCTTGTACATGACCCTGATGATGTTGGGAGTAGACACACTGGGATTTTGGATCTTTTCTGTAGCTTCCGTGTGTTTGGAACACTTTTGTGATGTTTTCAATAGTGTTTGTGCTGAATTCTAGCAACAGTTTTGGAATTAACCTTGTGATATGCCTGGATTTTATTTGTTGGGTTTTCATTTTGGTTTGGGTTTTTTTCTGCCTGCATTTTACTCTCTTACTCCTAAATCCTGAGGAGCAGAACTCTCTTCTTGGAAGAGATGAGAATTAAGTCTTCCACAATGTATGTTAATTAAAGTGCTGTAGAGGTACCTCGCCAAGAGCTGCTGGAGCTATATCATGTAGCTGAACTCAGAGGGCCATCTCTGCAGTGCTGTGATGCTCAGCCCTCCTGAGCAGTTTGGTGCAGTACACCAGGTGGCAGCTTCCTACCAGCACAGTTAAATTTTGCTTCATTCCCAGATTTAATGAAGGTATTTGCACGTGCCTTCATGTTTTTCCCCGTGCATACTGGTTTACACAGTTTTGCCTGAGATAAATTCCAGTGGCAGAATCTTAATATCGAAAGCAAATCTTGGGGTTTTTTTTTCTGCTCAGGTGAAACTTTCAGTGTTTACGAGAAATTTGTGTGAAGGGATGATGCTTTTGACTCCTGAAATCAGGAGGTACTGTAGATGGTGGTAGGACTGTTGAGGCTCGGGCTGCCAGGCCAGACATCAGCACCCTGTAAAAACCAAGCCAATATGTTTCTGTTGAAAGGAATGCGCTACCATAAATGAAGGCACTTGAAGGTCAAAGGTCATTGTGAGTAATTAGCCCAGGCCATTAAAGGAAGAATAAAAATCATGTTTTACAAGCTGATAGAAAAGAAAGTTAAAAATATGCCTTGGAAAAAAAAATCCAGCACCACATGGTTGATTGTGTGCATGCATGTGCAATGAGTACGCGTGAGTAAGGCCACTCACACATATATTTTCTTTATGTAAGTCTGCTTCTGGCACTACATATACATGTTCCACTCCCACTCAGCTGAAATTTTGGGGAAAAAGTTGTCCTGTGCTGTGTATAATAATATAAAAGCTACCTTTAAATTGGTCAAGTCTTTTTATCATCACATTATCTCCTTCCTCCATCTTAAAATCTGCTTGACACTGGAAAAATACACAAAGTTTGACAGCCAGGATAAAGTGAAATCTGAATATATCCTTGGTAAATGTTGGCCATTTCAAAGCGGCTCTCGGGAGATCTGGAGGGATGCTGTGCTGTAAGAGTACAAACAATCCACAAAGGACGAGCGGCCTGTTGCCCACTAGCCTGATGGATGAGTGACCCATTAAAGAGTCTCTGGGGGCTATACAGTTGCCCATTTTACTTACATGAAATCAAATACACTTAAAGCTGTGTAGGCTATGCTACAGCTGCTAAACTGTATTAAATGGGAAGAGACTTTTAGTACAACTGCAAGAAAAATCCAGATCATCTGTTGCAAGACGTTTCTTCAGTTCCGTGCCAGTTAGTAGGGCCTACAGGTTGTTGTGCAGAAGAATGTAAACACTGTAGTGCAGCATTATTTTTTGTTGTCTTAGACCTATTAGTAATTCAGGCAATTGCAAGAGATTTTTCATGAGGTTCTCTGTCGAGCTCGTATTTGCCTGTGTGCAGAGAAGGCAGGAGTATCCAAAGCCATTCTTTTTCAGAAGACTCCAAGCACTGTGGATGGTCCCACCTTTACCACTGAGACCTCTTGCTAACGGCAGGAAAAGTTTAAAAAAAACCCCAGTGATTCTCCAAGTCTTGTCACAACTGACAGTGGCACTGACAGCCTCAAAGTAGTTATAACAAAAAAAAGGCGAACAAGTTATCTCGAGTCATTTTAGGAACTAACTTAAACCAATTTACATTTCATCCACTTCCTCCCCGTCCTATCCCAAATCAACTAATATCCACTGCTTCCCTGTCACTGATGCTGGATGTAGAGAGGGTCTCTCTGTGACAGGGGTCAGGGATAACACCTCGCGTTAATCAGCTCTGAGATGGTTTCCAGTTCTTCCTGAGACCTCGCTGCTATAGAGGAGTCCTGTCAGCAGCAATTACCATGAAGCTCTTTCAGAAGGAAAAGGACCTATTTAGTCTATTTGCCTCTGCGCTGTTCCCAGATCCTTCCTCAAAATGAAAAATGCCATTCAATAACCCAAAAGGACGTGCTACTGTTAGACCATCTATTTCAGTCAAGGGCTTTACCTTCCCTGGAGTTTGTGGCACAGAGGCCTTGAGTAGTAACAGAGGATGAGATGCCAACATTCATCTGCTGGTTGGGGATGGAGCAGTATGAATAGTGAACAAACAGGCATGTCATTGGCTTACCCTGGTGCATGCTGCTGTTCTCTGCAGCTCATGCCACTAAATGTCTCTTCTACATGTTCAGAAGGAGTCCAGGATTTGACTGAGTGCCGTTTTCAGTACGCTCTGGTAAACTGTTTCTTGTCTGGGACTCTTCCAATTTTGTTTGGGTACGTTTTATTGTTCTCTTCACGGGGGGTTCTGCCATGATTAGAAGTTGCTAGAACCGTGTGCTCACTAGGAACAGATATGTCTTGTGTTCTGTCTTGGTTTTGAAGTGGTGATCGCTTTCTGATTCTTTTTGTTGCTTCCCCACCTTTACCTCTAGTCCTCTTGGTGACCCCCATGTCCACGTTTCACCTTTGGAACAACTCTGCTCCTTTTTCCCTGGTAATGCTCATAACCCCCTGCTGATCCCACACATCTCTTAGAAGCTGCATCCTCAACCCTGCAATTCCCCACAGGACACTTAGACATTTGCTTTTAATCTGGCCCCTGAGTTTATAATGAATTCTATAAACATAATCATGAGGACTTTCATAAAGGAAAGCACACTCATATCACAGCCATTTTTGCTGACACTTTTGACTCTGGGCTTGATCTTTGCCCAAGTTGCAAAATAAAAAGGGCAGAGGGCAGAGTTCAAAAGCGGCCATTTACCTCTTGGATTATTGAAAATAAAAAGCCAGCGGAAACCCTCCTGAGTAATTTGAGGAAACTTCTCTCCCCCTCCTCCCCCAGGAAGGATGTCATTATATTGTTTTCTAAGGTTAGGTCTGTTTATAGAAATAAACACTTGAGTGAAAACAGGCATGAAATGCTAGAAAGCCAGAGAAGCAATCTAGATAGCATGTGAGCTGAACCAGTGCACAGATACCAGCAGCTAATGCCAAGCAACTGCCTCAAGTTCAAGCACCTCCTCTCCTGGCTGTTGTCCGGGGAAAGTCTATTTCCATACATATAGTTATTGGGAATTTACCTACACACTGATAGGGACATTTGCATGTGTCTTTGCAGTTAATATGAAATGAAATTGGAAAAAAAATAAAAATAATTATTAATCAGATTTCTCTCTTTTACCACAAGGCCTTGAGTGCAGTATGGCAGCAGTAAGACAATTTGCATCCCCTTTTCTGCAGACCTAGTTATTCAATGGAGATGTTAATGATCAAATAGCAGTAATTAGCTTTGCCACTCCCATTTAAGGCAGCCCAAGCTAAGCTTTCAAAACTGAGTGTCCCAAGACTCAGACTAACACAATCTGTGCCACTGGACCACGTTTCCCTGCTATCAGAGTTTGTGCTCCAAGTTACTCCAAATACATGCTTTTATGTTTGTCTTCATCTGTCCTCTTCCACCTCTGACTGGCAATAGCTGGAAGACCCTGGAATACATTTCAGAGGTATTTGCTGCTTGTCAATGACACGTGAATATTTCTTATCTTCCTTTCACATCTTCAATTTTTATTTTTAATACAACATTTATCGCCCTCATTTCCACTTGTCCCAGTTCCATTCACTTTCTGCTTATTGACCAATAAAAAGTTTCCTTATTGCTTTTTTTTCTTCTTTTATTGACTTTCCACTAGCAGAAGGGAGGAAATTTGGTTTTTTCCTTTCCTCCTCCTTCCTTTTCATATAAGCTTTTCCCTTCTCTCTGGCATCTGTGAGCTGAAGCCACTAGTTTGATTCTCTGGCAGTTCCCATCGTATTGCAGTAGCATTTCACTCTTTCTTATACTGGTATTTCTAGGTCTGGGTATTGTTCCCACCTCCCTTCCTGTCCAAATTTGGAAGTAGAAATCGGTTGAATAATACTAGGTGGATAATAAAATTAAAAAAAAAAAGCCCCCAACCCTGGCATTATGTAGAAACTGAAGTGTGTGTGGGAGTCCATAAATCATTCTTCCTGCCACATCTGTTTTTATTTTGAAGTTTATCAGCCTGCTTAGTCGCAACAGGGATTTTTTTTTGGGGTGGGAGGAGGAGGAGGGACGGGTTGCAATATTAATCTCCCAATGTGACTTATAGAATATCAGAGAATAGGGGAAAGAAAGGCTTTTAGCTGGTTTCTGCTTTTCCTTCCTTAAGACTGGAGATAAAGATTGGCTGCACACCGTGAGCTTGGCTGAAAAGGGCAATTCATGCATCCCTTCTTATCAGCTCTCAGAAGGGAGAGCTGGAGTTCACCCTGCACACTGTACAGAGATAGTCCCACTCCCACATGGGGAGCTTGGTGGGTGTGTGAAGATAAGACAAGCTTACAACTGATACCTGTCCAGACAAAGTGGACTTTTTTTCCCCTCTCTGTGGTCTGCAGGGAACATGTGTGGGCATCTTTAAAGACACTGGCAATGATAAGGTTTTTGTCTGTTCTTCACGTCTAGAATCAAGTGGCAGTCGGGGTGGGGAGGGGGGAGAGGGAAGTCAGCACAGATATCTGTCTCTAATGAGCTTTACCCCTTTCCCAGAACTTTGAGCAAGTTGCAAGGAATAACCTCATAGCTCCTCTCCCACCTGATAGAGGTGGTGGCTGCATGACACCTTCTCCCATCCCGTTCTGTGACAGCCACTACACTTGCATCAGTTTTGCATCTTCAGGACCTGACGGACGATCATCACATAGGATTTTCTGCTTGTGTGGATGAGGCAAAGCACACAGTTCAACTTCCCTCTCATTTTGTTTCAAGGTGCTGCGTATTTTACACTGGAAGTGAACACAAGCACACCTCATAGGAAGCGTTAGCAGAATGCTCTCTTCCACTTGAAATCCTTGCTTTTGGAAGTACAATATTGGCTTTTCAGACACTTAGAAATCCTCATAAATTTGACTGTCTCCCTGTAAAGGCCAGAGCAATGCAAAAAAAACAAAATCAGAGAAAAACTTGATTGATTTTTTTTTTATTCCACAGAAAAGCGTGACCTTTTTATTCATAAAAGTACATATTAAAAGTTGTGGGCTTTTTTAACGTTTTAGTCAGCTTTAGGCACCCTGACAACAAAATGTCAGGTATGAAGCTTCCTTATACTATAAAGACTGATTGAATTCCAAAGTGTTATTAGTCAGTAACTTTACACATTTCTATGCCACGATGTTTTCTGGTTTTTATTCCTGTTGCAAACAGAAATATCATTTATTATGATTCTAGACTAATGCTCAACTTTGAGCCTGTTCTCCACCTTGAGGAGGTACAATCCTCTTGCTTTCCCAGGCCCCATTTCTTTGCTTCATCATTTTGAACTCTTCCATCTTTGTTTTCAAATGAGATGTGGCTGTTATGATTATTTAAATCCAGAGCTGATGAGTCCAACCTGCTGTCCAAGGCTGTGCTCTCCACAGCTCGCACTTGGAGTCAAGGGTCTGTAATACGTTGGTAGCGTCGTATTTAGAAACACTAGGACTTTTATTCCCCCCCTTAGTGTAAAAAAGGATTAGCAGAGGTATTGGAGTTACATCAGTGCAGGAGCAGGGTGCGAGGAGAATGCTTTTGGAGCACTGATGTGTTACAATTGTGTATTATAGAAACATGCGGATATCACCTACTTAAGATGGTGCAAATGGGCTGGGTTCCCATTACTGGACCTGTTAGTGAAGGAAAATATTTACCTTGAAAGAAAACCAATGATGCCAGACAGACGGTAGATGTGAATGATTTGGTTCAGATGGAGACTGGGAGGAGATTCAGGCAGGAGCTGCCCCTTATCAGCCCACCATTATACTTCATCCCTAGGTCAGGGATGTCCTAACCTAAATAGAAAGCCAGTGACACGTAAACCACCATTTTTGACCTGCTTTTTTATTTCTTAATTTGGGTCTTTTTCCTCCAATGCCACACTCAGAGCTGAAGTTTTACTCGGGCATGACTGTCTATGTTGGCCTCAAAGGGCTTCCATGAAATTAGCCGTCACCGTGGCATACCCCAGGCTTTCCTCCTCCTGACCATGGCACTGCCTCAAGAATCCTCTGTAAAGTGTCTGGGTGAGGGTGTGTGTACCTTCACCTTGGAGGCATTTGTACCCAGAGGGGAGATGCCTGCAGCTAATTTTCGTATTGCCCATTTTGCTTTTGTCTTTTGTTCTTCTTACAACCAGTAAAGCCCATTGAACCTGCTGGGAATTCTTCAGTTCTGCCTTTGTACAAAGTGACAATCACGTAGTCATCACCATCCTGCTCTTAGTAATTCCCAGGATTTATATTGCAACTTTCTTCTGGCTTGGATTCGCATACTGAAATGTGAATTTGGGGTGAAGGGGAAAATTCGGGCAAAACTGGCGAGTTTCATTTGTCAGCTTATCGTCACAAGGATTTGCCTACTTTAGAAGGCTCTTCTTTGCAAAGCTGATTCCAGTTTTAGTCTGCAAATCACAAGTGCACAAGGATACCCAATGTTTGCTCACATGTGAATGAGAGTAAGTTTCAAGTGACACTGAGTATATTATACTTTTGCTTCAGGTCTGCAATGAAAGGAACAAGACCGAAGTATGGAGTTCTTGTAAAAAAAATTGGTAACTTTTTCCAACCAAAATAGTTTATATAGAGAGTCAGAATTTCTGTGAAGAGAACTGTGGTTATTTAATACAAATTAGTTTGTCCAGCCCAAGCAGCTTATTGATGTTCTGTCTTTCTTTTTTAGCTGCCTTTTTAAAAAATAAGGTGAAGCAAATCACTGAAATACAGTTCCCAAACTCCTGTTTACACAGACCATGTTGACTTAGCACTTGAATTGCTTGTCTCATTTAACTGATTCATGGTGCAAGAGGATGCTGCACTCTTGATTTGTAGCCCAATTGATACTTTGCTTGCCCTCAGGCTACCACAAATGCTGGGGCCTGGTTTCCATTGAGTGATTAGCCCTGACAGCTGCAGGAGACAATTACCTTGCCAGGCTCGCATGAAACGCTTGTGTTGGACTGGTCTTTCCCCGAGGACTGAGCCCTACCAAATATTGTACGTAGGACTGGAAAGTTGACTCCCAGAAGATGAACTGAGACGTGTAACAATCAGAAAATTAAAGCTCAAAGAGCAGTGAGGACGGGAAGTTCTGCTTGCTTTAAGGAAACCTCAGGCACTACTCTTTATGAGTAGTCAGTTTTTCTGACTTTCACTTAATCATAAAAGTTTGTTCAGTTATTTCAGTTTCAACAGTACTAAATTCCTTCGGTATGGTTACAAGCAGCAACTGTCTTTTCTTCCCACTAGTCCTGTAGAATCACCTTAACTTTTACAGGACTTTAATTACTTCACTTTTCTGCTGTCACTCAGCATATTCTTTCCGCTGCTTTAGATCATCAGCTGTCTTCAGCTTCCCAAATTCTTGGTTTCATTGGTTGGGGTTGGGTTTTTTGAATAGATAACATTACAAAGCACTTATAAAGACCTATTTACTGGAAACAGAGAAAATACTGTATTCTTAATACCTGTACAAATTTCTAAAATAAAAGTAAGCATAATCTTCTTGAACAGGATGCTGAAGAGAGCATGAATTTCTTAATGAAAATATCACAGCAGCTTCTTTAGTAGTAAGAGGTTACTTTCAAGGGGAAAAAAAAAAAGTTCAAAATCTGAGCAGACTGCAAAGTTAAGTCACCCATGAGTAATTTAGGAACATCACAAGCCCCACGGATTTCAAAAATGCCTATCCATTCTCATGAGATAAGGAAAACAAAATCATGATGGGATCAGCTGTACAGAACATCTATAGGAAAGAGTTGCTTCGTTTTACTTGTGTCAGGGAATGACAGCATAATTAAAGCTCAAGATGCCTAAGTCTGGAACAGAGTCTTCAGGTCTTCAAAAGTGATACATGGCAGAAACTGGTATTTCCAGATCCTCACAGATTCCTCTCTTTAATGTGAACTCCTATATCTTGCTTTAGGCAAAACACTTAGGAAAAAAAAAGGTAGGTTTTTGTCTGTTGTCCACTGAAACTTTAGGAAAATGTAGATGATAATGTAGAAGAACCGAACTTCTTTTATTTTTAATGCTGCTGTATCCTTAAAGAACCATCCTCTGTTCATCACCTTTTTTTACCACAGACTGGCTAGAGCTTCTGGAGCAATAGTAAAAGGAGGTTTATGGGGAGGGGCTACAGGCAAACATCTTAATTAGCTGTTACCAAAACCTCTGAGCCATATGGCCACCATAAAAAGGGGACTTTAATACACTGTTCCATTTTATGTCATCAGTTGCAAGCTATGGATTCACTCTCACCCCCAGTAACTCATGATTGTGCAGAAGAAAACCCCTGAAGTGAAAACATAGACCATCTGTTAGTGATACGGGTAAGCCATGTATTCTCTACATACATATATACATTTCCTGCATTGCATATGATTTCAAATATTTGCTCTTGGAACTGCAAGGTGTCCTACTGTCATAACAGTCAAGTTATTCATTAAGCTGTCAGCACCTTAGCGTATTGCTCCCACACAGGGTCCATTTCTGATTTTTCCATTCCCCCTTGGAGAACCCACTCACTCATCACCAAGTGCGGTTACTCTCATAACGGGTGCAACTGAGATCCTCATGTCAACATATGTAAACCAAATCTATACCTTTCTATTGCGACGGTTCCAACTCCCGAATTTCCTAGGGCACTAATGGATTTTGAGGGCCAGCTTGAATTTGCAAGAGTTTTGTTCCTATCAATGTGATGCAGTTCTTGGCACAGACTTCTGAGTCAGGGCCGTGAAGTATTAAAAGCTGAGAAGTAGAGCAAACAAGTATCAACCAAAAGAAAACTATGATTGATTTCAAACCCCGGTGTTTTGAAATGAAGCTAAGCAGACAGTTTACAATAGCAAAGCCAAGGCACCAAGGCTCTGCAGATCTTTGCCTAAAACCCAGCTATTGTGCTAAACCTGCCCCATCTGCTGCCCACCTTCAGAAGAAAGGTACTTTTTGTGTTTTGCCACTCCAGTAGAATACAGAAAACTTATATGTTTCAAAGAGTGATTAACTTCTAAAGGGACACTTTATGCTGCTTTGTTTTTAAGTTCAAATATTTCTGTGTGTTTCTCATAAACCTCTGAGAAGCCTGAAAACTTGGAAGCTGCCTCACCACTGGAGATAGTGTCATACCTTGCTCTTTTTGTAATGTCATGACCGGGGTTGGCTGCCCTGTGACTAGAGACTAACTGACATGCATTCACTTTTCTGAATTAAGCTGTGGTTAGTTAATCTGTGGTTGGTTAGTAGGCTGCGAATTGGTGGAGTTTTACTGTCTGATCTTCAGAGGTGCCTTTGCCTCATCACATCACCCTGTTCCCTGTGGAAATCGGTGCAAAATGTCATCAGGGAGCAGTGAATCATAGGAAAGGGTAACCAAAGTGCCCCCAACCGATGACAAAAGGAAAGAGGCTTGGCTGTTCATACCAGGTGAAGGGCAGTAACGAGCAAAGTGACACCAAAGCGCCTTGTTTCTAGATAGCCCCCGGTATGGGAGACCCTCTTTTGAATCATTTCCCTCTCCTGCAGTCGTGAATAATGCAGTTTGTGCCCGAGCTTTGCACTGCTGAGTCCGGGATGACGCCGGGTAAAGTCGCGGGCGTGGAAACAGCGTCTTGGCACGATCCTGTCATTGCACCCGGTTGCAGTTGCACTAGATGGTCATTTTTAGGTCTCTTCCGACTGAACTTGTTTCATTTTACGAGTGTATTGTGTGTTCTGCCGGGCTCCAGGGCCCAGCGGCAGGGCCGGGGCGGCCGTTCCAGCGCTACCCTGCAGATGGCAGCGGCGGGCCGCGGTGCGAGCGGCGCGGCCGGGCCTTTACCTGGCCCTCACCTTTATATAAATAAATATTGGTTTTTTTTCGCTTGATTTCGAACTATTTTCATCGATTGGAGGGAGGGAGGGAGGGAGGGGGAACCACGCTCGTGTCAGCGAGGAGCGGCTGCTCCTGCTGGGCCAAGTGCCCTGAGGGGAAGGGGGGGCTGCGGCCTCCGGGGCTGTGAGGAGGGCTCGGGCCCGCTGCCCTCACCGCCCTCCCTGTTTGGTGCTGGGCAGCCGGGGTGGCCTTGGGGCTTACACAGGGGCCTCTGTGGCATCTGCATTGCTGGCCTGCCCCAGAGCGGCTCCGCAGCCCGGGCCCTTGTCTGCCACACGTTTCTGTCCTGTGTTACTGTAGGACAGGCTGTGTTTTCACTCTGTGATGGAGGTTGGTCGCTGTGACCAGAGATATCTCTTGCACAGGGAAAGCCATTGCCCTCACTGCTAACGCAGCTTCTCTGGCTGGAGCTGTACCCTGCCGTGATCAGCGTTGTGCTGGCTCCTAAACATCCCTCCCCGCATGCCCTCTCTTAGGTTCCTCTGGTAGACAGGCAGCTTGCTCGGAAACAGATGGGTCAGCAGCCTGCGTATTCTGCATTCCGGCTCCTTTCCCTAGAAAACAAAGCGGGATCCTTCTCGCTGCCCTGTATCCCTCTCGGCTCCTCTTACAGGAGATAATGGATGGGCTGTCTGCGCGCTAACACGACGGCTTGGAGGAGGCTGAGTGGTGTGGAAGTCTTTATGGTGGCCTGTCTGCACCTGAGGCTGTTTCGCTCTCTGTGACTATTACCGCAGGATTCTTGAAGAAACAAACCGTATCGCTCACTCGCAGTCTGCTGTAAAAGAGACATAAATATGGGCCGTGCCCAGAGTTCAGAGTGAAACGCATTATATCTTTCGCCGTAGTATATAGGAGAACTTTTTTTTTTCCTTCAGCTGCATGTCAGTGTTCTCTCTGGGCCTGTTTTTATTTCTTTCATCGCCATCAAATGCCTACTCCTAAAGCTCTACATGCTCGTGCGTTTTCAACCCGCTCTACAGGTTATAATTGAGAAGGGGTATGTTTGCTATGACAGGAACTCTCAGCTGGCTCATTAGACCCTTCAGCAGCTGGGGGAGCCCAGAGCAGTTCATCCATCTAAATACAGACATTATTATGGCTGACCTTAGTTTGCAGTGTGAGTGACCTTCCGAAGGTTTTTAATAAATACATCAGATGAGTTCTATGCTGAGCAGCTAGAGAAGAGCGATGTCGCGGTAAACGTTCCATTGGAGTGTGTCAAATGACATTTGATGGAATCAAATCTCAGAAAAAGAGCTGGTTTATTAATCCTGGCTGAGTGTTCATAACACCATTCTGAGTAGAATCAGCTTTGAGTGCTGGAACTAGCACAAGATTTGAATAATCATTTTCTAATTTTAGCTTCACCAGAATGTTCTGCTTTAAATTGCTGCTCAATCATGTGCCACTGTTTGTGCATGGTTTGTATTTGCAGCGTGCATGGACGTGTATGGTTGTCATCAGCGATACTAATACACACACGCAGAAGATAAAGGAAGAAAAGTTCATATCCAGTGACAGTGGCTTTGTTTTCTCTGGACAAAATTAATGACCAGCATAGCAAAGAGTCAGCAACCTTTCAGAAATACAAAATAATCTTTTACATAATTCTCACCTCCGTTTTATTTCCAGGTAGCTAGGAGTTTATCTGAAGTTTTGAAATGTCAAAATGGATGTTAAGTGAGGTGAGTTTTCACAGCTTGTACCTGGGTTGCTTTCCAACCCAGTCTGCTCTGCCTGTGAGCACCAAAGCAATAAATAAACCAAACCAGCAAACTGAAGTAGGAGGTGTTCCAATATCCACAACAGGGGAAAATATTTTCTCTTTTAAATAACATTTTAAATCTCCTATTCCTTGTGTCTGTTTGGTGGTTTCATTTTTAAACATCAAGATTAAAATGTTGGCTTTTAAACTTTTTTTATCTTATTGATTGACTCAATTTTGCAAATAGTTTTGGCTGACCTAAAGCGATATTTTCTTGGACAAAAGTTCTGAGTAATAATATTGGCTCCAGCCACTAGGCATTCTTGTATCATTAGGACTAAAGGTGGTAAGAGCAAAGACTTTTGTTTTCTTCTGTGTCACTGGAATCAGCACCAAAGTCATCTTTGAATAAAGAAGTCCTCACAGATCAAAATTTTGGCCCACTGAGATCAGTTACAATCTCATTGTTCTTGTGTGACTGTTAAGAGGTGACTCATTGAGAACTGGAAGTCACCAAGAATGATATTCCAGCCACAGTGCATTTGGAAAATCTCATGTAACATGTCAGTGATAACTGTGAGACGCTTTAGGAAATATGGTCCTATTTCTTGGAAGTATCTGGTTGCGCAAATCTTTGGTGGGATTAGTAATAGGTCTGTCTTACTGCTTTTGCATATGTTTGTTTTGTCTGAAGCCATGATGATGTACAGCACGGTTATTAGGTGTGAGTCTGGGACTTAAGTATTGCGTGTGTATGGCTTTTTAATTGCCCATCTCAACCACAAAATAAGGCGGTGAGACAAATTATGTTCTCGTATAGCTCATCTGGTAGAAACCTGCTGTTTCATCATGGCAACAAGGAACAGAAGTCAGTGCGTGTTGGTCACGTTAAAGAGGGGAGGCTTTTTTCCTTGGGTGTTGTCCATTTTTGTTCAATTAAGTTGCTTTCTCCAGTGACCTCTAAGGCCAGCACGTGTCAAACAGTGAGAGCTACCCTTTGCCGAGCTCGCCTCTGCCATGCCTGCCCCTGCAGCTTGCTGTGGCCCCAGTAAGAGCCCCAGCTGACTGCAGAAGCAGGCTGTAAGGTACAGAGTTCTGCACGTTATGGTCTGCTACTGCTACCTTGGAGGTCAAAGCCGTATACTTTCTAATCCGAACTGCAAAACTTTGCTGTCAGATGAGATTTCTCCTCTACCCTGAACAGAATGAGAAATATTAGACACATAGAAGCGGCCACTAAATAGAGTGGATTTCTTATCCTTGAACAAGTAAAATAACAATGTTTTCTATAGTTTGCTTTCCTTTCCATTTCTTCTTAGCTTCACACATGGTAAAAATGAAGCAGCAACCGTCAGTGCATAAATTACAGGAACAGAATCGAGGCTGAGCCAACAGCTCTCAGCTTCGTTACTCTTTTTCCTTTCAACGGCTCCATTAGTCCTGCGTGTTGTAGTCACACAGACCTATAGGAGGTTTAGATTTGGGAAAACAGATCAAACCTTTGGTATCAAACCCTGTCGGCTCCAACAGAGTCATGGCTGTCTGCAAACGAAGCGGAGAGAGCAAGTGCATCCATCTCTGCTACCTGTGTGGATGGATAACCCAACGTACACCACAAACGGACCTACTGTACCAGTTGTGATCATGTGCAGACCTCGATCTCCTTTAATCTTGTCTGTAAATACTGGCCTGGCTAGATGGATGGATAAGTAGAAAGACAAGTCAATACAAATACCACCCAGTGCAGATAATGTTATCCTGGAAAGTAAAAGTTTTCTTGTAGAGCTTTCTGCAGAAAGGAATTGAACTTGGTGAACATGTTCTGAGAAAAAACATTTTGGTGAAAAATGTGGAGCTTTAGAGACATATCAAGATTATGTATTCACCTTGATGAATTATTCATTGGATTGATGTGTATGTGTGTGTTTATGTGTACATAGGGAGTATTCAGAAAACTTAGTTTTGCTATTTGACAATTAGATGGGGTTTTTTTTCTTACGTGACCTGTGCTTTTTCAGAGTTGCCTGAAATTCTATTTAAAATACAGCTAATCAAGCTTGAATCAGAACAAAATGCTGAGCATTGTTTTACCCTCAAGAAACACATTTTGATGTATCAATTTGCATTAAAGTATTTTTGTAATAATCTGATCCAAAAGGTCTAAGCTTGACTTGGCAGCAAAAGGAAAAGCCAGTTACTTATATAGCTCTATTGAGAAGTACTAATTACAGCTTCTGCTGGTCACAGTGCGTGGTATGTGGACATATGACTCATGTATATATCACCCCTTTTTCTTTTGAAGAAATGCACTAGGAATTTTAACTGCAGAGATGAACATAAAGGACCCAAAGTTAATGGTTCACTTAGGAATAAATAGTTCCTCTTCTTGACACTCGCACACAGAGTGCCAGACCTCAGCTGGACTAAATCAGTAAATCATTAACTTTAATAGGGATTTGCCAGTTTACACCTACGGAGGAGCTGGCTCACATATTTCAACAACAATTCTCCTCAGTCATAGCCAACACATCAGGCATGGGGTCCTGTCCGCAGAAGTCAATGGCTACACATCTGCTGTTCCACTTGGGACGCTGAAAATACACCCCTCTCCTCAAGGCAGGGCAGAATGCAACTTTCCAATCATATATCAGATACATGAAGAAACAGACTTTTGTGCCCATATAGCTACTGTATTTTTTTAATGAATCAGACAGGAATAGTGCTTAAACTGCTTACCACTAACTTTAATTTACAGCGTGTGGTAATATAGTGACAGTAATGTTGTCATCATTCTCTCTCTTCCTCCGTGGCATCAAGCCCAGACTTTCACATTCTCATTTTTAGGATGGTGTCAAACTGAGTTTTACCCCCACCCACTCAACCCCCTGATGAAATGATATGTTATTTAAAAATAAATAAATAAATCCAAGAGACCTCACTGATAGCTCCAGAATCTGCTGGGTTTTCTCTTCTGCCTTAATGTGCTTTTCATCCAGGGAACAGAATGAAAATGCATTTTCTACGGTAGTAACTGGCATGTTCTAAATGGTGTCAGAATTCAAGAACATGACAAGCAAAATACAGCTGGACTGGAGGGCTCCACCACACATATAGTAGGAAATATTGCATTCCCATGCTGTTTTCATGCATGCAAACGATCAGCCACATTACAAACCCTTAAAAACATTGTGAGAAAACTTGACATTTCCCAGATGGGCGGCTTATTTGAGACTAGCCCATCTGACTTTCCTTTCTCCAAGGGAATTTAACCCCTTGGAGCTCCTATGGGGAAGCTACATTTCCTTGTCATTCTCCTGAAAGCCTAATAAAATGGTGCTGGTTTGGCAGGATTGTTAGAGTACAGGTTGACACCCAAGTCTTTGTGCAAAATGTGGTCAAGGATGCGCCGGTGGCTCTCGCTCCTTGGTTTTTATGGAAAGCAGCTTGTGCCAAGCTACAATCTGCACAAACCGCATTACAGGCTGTAATGAGACCAAAATCAGCAACTGCTAGTCAGTCTCCACCATGTGTAATCCTAATAAGCATCGTGGCCTTGCAGATTTTAAACTGTTCTCCATGTGTCAGGACCTCTCGAGCTTAAACTCAATATGTTTTCAATAACTCCATGAAAAACGCATAAGCTTGCTTTAGCTTCAGGGCAGATCATTTGAGGAACAAACTCACCATCTAGATTTTTTTTATTATTACTTTTTTTGGCATTTCTAATGCACCACCCTGAGCAAACCCGATTGGTATGCAACTGGTGTTGAATACTGGGCAGGAGGTTTCATATTTGGTAGATCTCTTAAAGCCCTTAAATGTATTATTCGAAATGCACTCCTTTCTGCTATCCTTGATTTTGTAATAATCCTTCCTTAATGATGCCATCTCGTAGGCCCACTCACAAGCGTTTTAAGACTGACAGTTTTTTTAGGATAGACAAGATTCTGCTCGCTATTAACTGGCTCAGAAAATAGCCTCTAATTTTCAGTGCCAGACTGAAATTCAACAGGTCAACTAACCCAAAGGCACAAAAGCAAGTCTCTTTAAAATCAGAGAAATAGCACAAGGGTGTCCCACTGTTAGACAACTGAATAATGTCTGACTCAGGGGCTCAAATGCCAAAGACAATGTCTAATCTCAGTATAAAGATGATCTACCATCTAATAACCCATATGATGCAAATCATAGATGTTAACTGTTACTGTGTCTGCTTTCTCTTTCTTTCTTTCTTCCCTCTTGATCTCTTCCCTTTTGCTTCCTTCCAACTCCCTTATCAAAAATAACTTCTGTAAGGAAAAATAAACACTGGAAGACACTCAGCTGTTTTGGCAGCCATGTGTGCAAGAAAGGCCTTTTCCCCCTGCTCTGTTCCTCCAGACTGAAAGGAGCTGGAGCTCCAGTTTGAAGGCAGACAAGCAGCCTGTGAAACTTCAGCCAGTTTTCATCACAGCTGGCCATGCCTGTGTGATTTCAGACAAAAGACTTCCGTCTTTATCTGGCGCTTATTGAGACATCTCATTCAGCTGGAGATAAAAGGGAAAAGATGTGCTTTGAAATTGAACCATTAGGGCGTCAAAGAAATCAGCATGCAAATGCCACACGCAAATGAATTCAAGATGAAGCTAGAGGATCAAATCTCGGTGCCAACAGGAGTTTGCCTACACAGGGACCCAGCAAAACCATTGTAAAGACCTCAGGGGAGTTTGGCCCTGTGTTTGTTAAGGGAAGGAGGTGAAATTTGGATGTGGAAGCAATAGTAAAAATAAATGACAATGGGATAGATTGTTTCAGAGAAGTCACTCTGGTTTGCCAAGGGCTGAGTAGGTTATTCACCAAAATGACTCCTCAATGAACCATGGTGAATTTCCTTCTTATTTCCCACCTTGCAAATTCTCATCAAGCTTAACGTGCCACTCCTTGCATGTCTCTTACTTTTCCCTCTGCGTGTACTGGTTTGTTGGACTCTGTCAGATGTAAGGGTCTGAGATATCTTACCCGGAGGTGTTTGGTAATTTATTTCTAAAAGGGATTGTATTTTTCTTGCTGGCTATAAAAGGATAGGATTAACCAAAACCTAAAAGATCTCTGATGTAACAAGCTTACTATATTTTTAAAGGCCATAGAAGAGAATCAGGATTCAGCTGAAATGGCAGTAAAAGAGAATCTTTGTTGAGGGTACGGAAGGTAGATAGACTCTGAGGTTTGCCAGCCCCTCCGGTGAGTTATATTATTAATATTTATATAATTTATATTATTAATTCCTTGTTTGCCCCACATAGTCCAGGCTGTGATTGCTGACCGTGCACATCAGTGATCCTTTCAAGATCTGTAATTACCTGCAGAGACTAAGTAATGGTTAGCGAAGAAGTTGGGGCTAAATGAAGGAATCTCTGCTTGCCCACAGCCTATGGCTAGATGTTGTGAATAGTAGTATTTCAGTAGCCATCTTATTCTGATTTCATTTGCCAATTTTGTCCTTCAGCTGAGGCACACATTCACTGGCCTTTTAAGTGAAGAATGGAGCATTTTGAGCTTTCCATCAGGAGAAATGTTCCACTGCATGATAGCTTTCCACCCACTGAGAAAACCACCACTTAATAATGTGCAAATCTCTAGTTAAAGAATTACAGAGATTAGCCTGAAGCCTGACACTCATCCTGCAGGAGGGAACCTCACCAAAATGCTGTTGACAAAGGGAAACTTTGTTTGGTGTGTTTAGTTCAGCTCTGCTATTGCAAGGATCCCTAAGCTGCTTTGTTTTATGAGATTTGGGGCAAAGGATTTTCTTAAAGCAAAGGGCAAAGGATTTTCTTAAACCATATTCCTTCTATAAGGGTGCGTAGTCTCATGGGATCCAGGGATTAGGTGTTCATTTCCGATACAAAAGCTTCATAATTGTCTAAAGGATGCCTGGTTACTAACCAGCCTCCAAGTAAAACGTCGAGTACACTGCCTTCACTTAATGTTAGCTGTCCTGGGTGTTATGTACCGATAAGCAGTGAAACTCATGACTTTCTCTCTGTGGACGTGGTTTGTAAAAGATAAAAGGCTCATAAGATCTGAAGAGAAACCAGAGAGCAATGTGCCGAAGAAACTGTGCAGAGAAACTCTGATTTGATGAATATGAGCCTGCAAGAAGGTCCATCTGGGCAAGTTGCTGCTGGATATGCATCTCATCCCCAACGTCCCCCATGACGTACCTAGACTTCTGTGATTCCTGGGATTAACTGCACACGTCAGTCCAGAGTGACACTGCAGCATAGTCTGGCTGGGGAGCACATCAAAAGGAGCTGTGTGGATAGTTGATGAGGATTGACATTTCTACAACAGTAACTCTCAGAAAGCACTATGAGAAGATGAAGTTTTGTGCTGAACTAATTAGAAATGAAATGCATTTGGCTAGCTCAATATGCAAGAATTTGGGGGAGTTATTTTCATAAAAAAAGTATGTTTTCCATGCTGAAAACCTGAATTACATCGTTTGCTCCCCCTTTGAAATGGCTCCAATGCATTGATGAGACAAAAAGGCATATTGGAGAAATAAAATAATCTACAATATGTCTCCAATGTAGGATTTTTCCTGATCCCTTCAGGCCAATTTAATTTGATAGTGTCTGTTGACAAACGAAAAGTACAAAAGTGTTTTGTGCCTGTTGTGGCAAGGAGTCTGGGAGCAACCTTAAACCATCTATTAGTTTAGTCTCTTCCCAAGGAGCAAATGCTTATATTTTAAATCTCAGTTACCCTCTGCACTGTTATAGCTGATGCAATCCCAGATGATGAAGACTGTTCAACTAGGTCATCCTCCAACAGGAGATCAGTTTCTTCTTCAGTGATACTCAGTATGCCAGCGTGAGGCTTGCCTCGCAGGAGCATTCCTGATTTACATGCAGCCAATGTTTTATGCAGTTGTATCTCAATTTGGGAACATGTTAGCTTAGCACAAGAGCAGCTGTTCTACATTTATTGCTTTTTTTCTGAATGCTTTCTCAAGGCAAGCTCTAGCTCTTTTATTGACTAAGCTGTTTAACGAGGACCCTAGCCCTGCAGGAGCTTCTCCAAATTCATATCTCTGATCTGATTTTTCTATTACTTCTCTTCCTGATGAATCCATTGTTGCTCCTAAATAAAATGTGTCTCTTTTTTTCATGAGTGACAATACTTTGGACTGAACAATTGAGGTCCCCTGAATTCTTAGAAGTTCACTGAAAAAAGTCCTCATCCTCCAGATGTATAATCAACTGGTTTCAGAATATCTTTCTTTTAAGCAGTAAGGACAGTTTGTGCACAGGAAAAAAAAAAGATTTGTGCTACATACTGGTGTCTATCTTGTCTACATCAGCTCTTACAATGATGAGTATTGTTAAAATGGAAAGCAGTAGTAATTACATCATTTCTATGGCTGTAATAACATTATATTAAATCTACCATATTATTGTACTTTTATTCCTATTCCCTCTCAGTAATAAGTCTTCTCATTTTTCCTTCTCTATTCCTAACTTTTGGCCATTCATAGTAATTTTTCCACTCTTGATTGAGAGACTTGTTGGGTGTCTTTAATAGCCCATGTCCCTATCTTAAGTGAGATGTCAGTTCAATACCTCTTCTCATATTAGTGATGTATGCAGGGCAGGGCATGCTGAGTAGTCTTTAGTGTAGCAAAGTGAGATTATCAACCAGCGTAATAAGGAATGTGCATTTCTTCAGCGTTCCTTTGCTATTGAAATGAATTTTGCCATTCTCACTATTTAAAGCCATTAAAAATCTATGTCTTCAACATTGCAACCCCTGTACTGCCTTCCCACACGAGTTCAGTAATCCATAAAGACAGCAATGACTGACAGCTTCACATGTAGCCTCTGACCAAAGAAGTTTAGACTTTTGAAAATAGGCTTGTTCTTTTTTTTTCTTTTAAACTCTTTTTGTCTCTCTTTTTTTTTTTTTTTTCTCCCCAATAAACCCTTCACGGGGATTGCCTCTTTGCAAAGTGTATAGTCTGAAGTTAGTTTTGGGTGGCTACTCCCTCTATACGAGAGCTCCTCGTGACCATATGTAGCGTCTCTGCTTGACTGCACTTTCATACAAACTGTCGCCAGCAGGGTATGGTATGGGGTGTTTGTTGCTGTTGATTGATTTTGTACAAGGATGGCCTACATACAGTTTGGTTGGGGTTTTTTTTCCAGAGTATTGTGTGAGGTTTTTATAATCTTATTCTACATCAAATAATATTACTCTATAAGGTGCGACTAGATGACTGGACTGCTTGATATCCCATTTTACCCAACAGGGAATATTTAATTCACAGGGAAGATGTTCCAGAGGGGTAAAGGATTAAAAAATGGGTTATTTCAGGTATTCCTCTGTGAGATGTGAGGTACTTCTCTACGGCTTCGATTCTGCTGGCAGACTTGACACCTCAGATCTTTCCTGGTGCAATTAGTGATTTTTTTATAGAATGAAAGCTGAAAACTACTGGGTCTGGTTTTGCTCCTAATGCTGATGTTAGTGACGTTCTGTGAGCTGAAACCACTATCACTGAAATCTGAACTGGACTCAGTAATAATGATATTACGAGCTGTGGTGGCTGTAGACTTATAGGCTACTGCTATGAGTGAAAGTGAAAGGAAAAAATAGATTTCTTGTGCCTTCTCTATTATTGATATCAAATGTTACTGGTACAGGTGATCAAAAAGATCTATTTTACAAAACATCTTTGAAATATTCACCCTGTACCCTGAGTCACGATGGAAAATAAGCTAGGGAGACAATCCTGTCACTGCTCTGGGAAATAAACGGGTTGACTCACAGAGCTTTCTGCCTTTAATTACTATGAATCCACCGATTAAGCCCAGGAGCTCTCCTCTTAATCCTGAATTACTCATTTTGACCCTCGTGGAGTTTATATGCCTGAGCCGTGACACCGTCACCCCAGAAATCCAGTGCTGTTCGTTGGGGAGGCCGTCGCCACTGGGTGAAACAGAAACCAGCAGGTACTTTAGCAGGGCGACCTCCGTGTACATGCAAGCATCTGTCGAGGCAGCCTTTCCTTAATTGAGTTGCTTACATTCCACGCTCAGTTACTGTCTGCTGACTTGCAAAAGAACAAAGGAACAGCTACTTCCTATTAAGGAAGGTAATAACTTAATTAAAACCAAGTTCTATGCGCTGCAGGATCTAGTTTGTCATCAAGAGGCCTTCCTTGCCTTTCCTTACAGTTTTTGATAATCTATGCCAGATATTTAATCACTGGATACCCCAGTATAAAGCTTCTAGCCTCCATAACCAGCAGAAAGCTTGTCAAAATAAATTTTAACTTCTGACCGTAGTAGAAGACCTACTAGAAGGTATTAACAGAATCAGAGCTGTCAATCAGAGCTTGGGCTCACCGTTTATATTATTAATTCCAACTCTGGTGGCATGGTCTTGGGATAACAACCATCCTAAGCTGCATTGGTCCAAAAAACACAAACCAAGAGTGGAATATATTTCGTGCCGAGGTGACGTTACTTAGTGTCCAGAGAAACTTTTTTTTTTTCCTTTTTGTCTTTGAAAGGTGATGTTTTATTAGATTATTCTCATTGCCAAAAGACACAGCTACTGTCTGGCTTCATTTGGTGACTATTTCTTTTAATGTAAAGATTTATTCCACACATAAAAGCAACCTATTAAGAAAAAAAGCAAGGAAATTGTTGTTTGTTTGTTTGTTTCTGCAAATTTCCTTCTAATGCAGCACGTTAGGTTGGAGACTGTGAATAGTCTTCACTGGGTTATGAAGTGAAACTGGCCTCACAAATTGAAAACCATCTTGGAGACTATGAGTTGGAGGTATTATTACAATGCAAACCAGCGGGAAGGATTCCAGAGAGAAAGAGGAGAAGTGTGTTAATTGAGAACAATAACACGCCAAAGACCTCCAGAAGCTGGTGGCCTTAATAAAATGAGACAATGCTATGTTGTTGCATAACCTGAACTTCAAATTCAATTTCAGTTATAGTGGAGTAGAAGCGATGTCGAGCTGGATTTCCTTTTCTCTGTTCATTTATAGGACCATCTGAACAGAGAAGGTTGCATGGGTCATGTTGAACTGGGCTTGAACTATATTTCTCTCTCCCATATTAATCCCTTGATCCATGGAATAAACTTGGAGGACATTAAACACACAGAAGGTGATATTTACAATCAAAGTAACTAATACCAGTGGCACAAGTTTCCATTGCATCTTATCATGGTTTGGTTTTGGGCTCTGTGTAGTTCTGCCACCGGTGCAACTTAGACTGCTGCCTACAGGGGGAATGTGTTGGCGTTAGGTTGGTTTTGAAGAGTCCAAGATTTCTGAGTTTGTTTTAAGCCCCTGGTTTTCTCCATTACAATGAACGAAATTAGTCTGAACTTGCCTGAAGTGGTTCCAGAATTCCCCTTAACTGTCCACCCTGGTCACCTTGAGGGTAGAGTCCTGAAGTTGTTACAGATACATAAACCTTGTACAGTCAGGCAGAGTCATGGATGAAATACATTTTTTTTTTTCCCCCCACCCCGATGTGGGAGGTTTTGCTTTTTTGTCTTCAATTAAAGAAGTAATAAGCACAAAGCTGCCTTGAAATCCATGAGAAAATCCATGACTCAGTTTGAACAACAGTTCTAAGACGTATGACATATGTGGGTGTCTTCAGCTCAAGGTGCCTGAGGACATTTCATGGCAGTGATTTCTTATATGCCCAGAACTCTTTGGCAAGTTTTGTTAGTATTTTGTATTTATCTCTGTGAATCACTTTCCCGCTGATCGTCCACCATTTATTGTGATTCAGTTTCAAAATAGGCCTTTGGATTCACTTTGCTGGATAAAACTTCCGTTTGAAGAAGAGTGTGATATACTACTAAAGATCCTAATATAATATTTTATAATAATAAAGATACTAATTTAAAGCTTACAGATCAAACCACGATTATTGTCATGGGCCTGGTTGATATTCAGCATTTTAACCTCCTTGGAGAAGGGCATTTCATACCACTTCTGATTCTGCCTTAATTTTTAATAAGCCTGGTGTGAATAAGAGGATGATATAAATCAAATAATCTTTATCTCCTCTTACTTAAGCAAATAAATGAAGAGTAGAAAGTAAATACAAGCTTTAGGGTTTTGTAAAACCCTCTAGATCCTGTGGTATTCGGGAACATCTTATGAGCAGCTGAAAAGTGGTGGGTTTTCCCTTCCTCCTTTTCGTCTGGGCAATGCAAATTCAATTTCATCATTCATGAATTTGTACAGCCTTGACTGAGCTGTGTATGTATTTCAAAGGCATTGTGGGGGACAAACTACAATATCTATTATAGGGTTTTTTTCTTCCCCTCCTCTGCCTCTACAGCTCCACAGTGTCCAGCAATGTGGTGTGTGCCTGCATGGGGTATGCATTACTGGGATGTATTTGCGCATATCAAAAGCAGCAAGTCTCTCAATCATTCATTGAAAGTTCCAGTTGGCTTAGAGTCTTCCTGAAAAATATGTTTATTTTGTCTCCTTGACTTACTTTTCCTCGTGTCTGAGTATTGTGCCTCCAGGAAGAAAAGCTTAAATTGCTGAAGTAGGGCTTTTTTTCAAAGCCTGCCAAAAATAAAGTGGCTTAATAAGAAAGCACACAGATTTTACTTTCTTAGAGGGGAAAAAAAAAAAAAAAAAATTAAAAAGGAGTAAGTCATTGAGACTGGAAACTTCTTTAGGAGCAGTGGATATTTTCTAAAAGTGTAAAGATAGGAGCATTTTAGGAAGTAATACGGAGCTAACTAGCCATGAAACTTGGAAAGGACTAAGACCCTGCCAACTAGATTTGATCTCTGAACACACGCTGATTTATGCTGGTGGAAATTATGTAACGGCAAGTCAACAACAATAGGTTCTTAGAGTCGTGTAGCTGGGCTGCCATGGAGCATCTCTGTCACTGCAGGAGGTGTTTGCCTTGGGCCACACCAGTAGCCGTCCGTTTTGCAATAGCACGACTGTCACCGCATCGCTGCCATATCGATTTGGGCGAGACAGCCACCTTGAAAGGCTGATTCATTCAGGAAACATAAATGGCAAAGCTGCTCTCACAGCGTGTATTGCAATCTGCTCTCCTTTAGGTTTTGGATGTAAAATCAGCATCGGCCTGGCCCCCTGACGTTTCTGTTCCTGGCTGCCGTAGTCTGTGGTGTCACTGTCAATACCAGGATTAAGCTGAGATCACATTTGCCCGTTCGCAGCTTGACCACCAAAATAGATGACACTTCCATTTCTGCAGTGGCTAGGGGAGGCTGCCAGCCAGTGATTATATTTGTTTATTTTGTCTGAGCAATATTTGTATAACAAACACTATCGGCAGTCCTTGTGACTCATCTTGGTAGCTGCAGAACATATGTTCTTTCCACCAGCAAGGGTTGTAATGCTGGGAGGGAAATGCATCCTATTGGGAAAGACAGAGACAGTTCTTGCTGCTGCTATTCACAGGGAAAAGCAACTTCTAAGTCCAGTCAAATTCTAAAGATTACAGGCTGCCTGGAAGTAGGTAACAACCAGGCTGAAATGTTCCAGCATTGCCATCATCTTGGGCGCTCTGACAGAATGTTGGGTAGCTAAGGGTTAAGGGCAACTCCTTTTCCTCTTCCATCAAGCCTCACCTCTTTCTGAGAAAACCAAGATTCATTTTCACAAGTGCAGGCTTACAGAGTGGAACCCAAGAAAAGTGAAAATATGCTGTATTATGTATGAACAACTGGAAGTTTTATGCCTTGTCTTGCAGAAGGCACCAGCAAGAAGACATTATGTCCTCACTCAGTGCTAGATCATCAGTGCAGTATTGACTCAGTGGGCTGGATGCCACCTCCTGAGTCACTTAGCATCACTTCTCGATACACCTGGTCTTTGATTTATTTTTGGAGGTTTCCAGTCTAAGTACAAATAAACATACCCAGCCCATCTTAGCCCACAGCCTTAGGTGGAGCAGCTGCTGATTTCTTAAAGATAATGCAATGCTGGGAAGAGACATACAGCAGGGAAAGAAACCTAAGGCAAATACTTCTGAATAATGGGAAGAAGTAAATCCTGAAATAAGTGTATGTTGTTTTTTTGATCAGTTGATTAAGGGTATTTATCACTCAGAATTGTTTGTTTATTTTTGCTGGCCACAGGGATCAAATGAATGCACTTGCTGCTTGCCAACACGACTGCGATGCTTGTTTAATCTTTTGGTGTTCATCAGTTCAGAACTCACTTGCCATGGCTGGATGTTGTCATAAATTCAGCTACTGCCATATTTTCAGAAATATTCACACACAAGAGATGAATGCTATTGAAAAACCCTCAGCTTCATTGGTATTTAGCAATACTTGGAGATCTCGGGCAGGACACAACTGTGCTAAATGCAGACCCTGTCCCAGATACTTTCCAATCTGAGAGAACAGGCTGAACAAAAGAAGGCAAAACATGGCTGAGAAGAACAAGAGAGACAAACTGTAGTTGGCCATCACTAAAATTCAATTGAATATTCACAAAAACATATTTTGCAGAAATTATCCAGGACTTGAAAAAGAATCACAGTGCAGATGTACCAAAGATGCTGTGTCAGGGCTAAAGATGGGGCAAGTCTCCTTGAGGATGTGTTGCCAAATCTCTCAAATTCCAGGTTTGTTGCTCAGCACTGCCAGTTGCTTTCAGCTGGTGCCTCAATACAGTGGACTCACTGGCTGCTCTTTTAGTCCTCTGAATGGCTTTGATCCACCTATGCATTGATCCAGTCCCTCTCAAGTTAAAGCAAAATGTTGTGTGTTCTGGACTGGACACATGAGGTCATATCTCTCGACAGTAAGATGGGACCACTGGCCCTAAAAGATATTTTCTGTGACATATGCAGGATTAGGCTCATAAATCTTAATGTTTTTGGATTCTACCCTAACAGTTTTATTCTGGGTCTGCCGAAATGAATTGTATTGTGTAAAGGTTTCAGAAGCTGAACCTTTGAGTAGAAGAATGTATTTAGGACTCCCATGTCCTGATTAAGCTTTATTTTAGATTCAGCAACTGAACAGATTTTTAAAACCTCTCATTCCACACCAGCAAAGTCACCTGTTTTCAAAAAGACACTCACTGGAAAATGTGGGCAGTCAGACTTCTTTGCGGTTCAGCCACTCCTATATTTGAAACGCTGCTCTGAAAAAAAACCCAAAAACTTGAGGCTTCTTAGACCTGGAAAGTGCAATTTGTCATAATCTCACCCCCTTTCTGAAGAACTATCATTTTCTCTGAGTCTCTTATTGTCCTTCTTTCCGTGCCTTCCATAAAATCAGTCTTTGCCCATTTCTTTCACATGATGACTCCTGCCTCTTTTGCCAGACTTTGTTTGAAAAACTGCTTGAGCTGATTCATTTACGAAGTCAAAACTCAGCATAGGATGAGGCAAAGAATCTGGTTGATATTTCAGAAATGTCTTGTGGTTAATATGTTCAGCTCAAGCTACATAATTCCTGCATTGGCAGCTTTCATTACTTTTCATGTGGAAATTTCTTCATTGCTTTGCAAAGTAGCTGTATGTCTGGTTGTTATTCAGACACCAAGTCTGCTTTTTGAGGACTTCACAGGGCAAAATGTTGAAAATAATAAAAAAAAAAAAAGGCTAGATATATTCTTTTCTGTAAAAGTAGCTGCTGTTATGACTTACCGACCATGGTCCTTGTTTAACACTCCTTCATATATTAGGAAAATTAAATATCAGGAGATAGAGAGACTTGTCTATTCACTACATGTTTCAGGCAGACCTGCCAGGTTTCTGCTTCTGACCGTGTCATTTAGTAGTGAATACAATGTACTCTGTAGTTACAGGCTGGAAAATGACATCAAGATTTCAACTCATTAAAAAAAAAAAGAAAAAAGAAAAAGACCTACTATAAAACATGGATTCCTGGAACGCAAACAGCAAGCAGAAGTCCAAGGAAAAACCCCAACCTACGTCAGGCCTAATATTTATCAGGAACCTGACACCAGTGTGGTCATTTTTTTTGCTTGTTTACTGTTGAAATGAAGTTTACTCAGATTTGTAATCTACAAACTTTCCTTTAGGCTCTTGGTCTGAAAAGGGCACGTTGGGTTTGGATAGAGTGGGTTAAAGGAGGAGAAGAAGAGATGAAAGGAAAGGGAGGAGGCAAGGAATAAAACCTGGCTTGCCAAAAATGTAGGTTACATAAACCAAAGATCTTTGCTGGTCACCTCTCCATTTCACAGAGGTGTGAATACTGAGTATTTAAAATTGAGAAGCAAACTCGATTAGTTTGATTTTTGCCCTTCTTTGCCACTCAGAGAATGTTGAAAAATGCTCAGGAAAGCTTTTCAGAGAATCAGAGATGAGAAAAATAGTCTGTAACCCAAGCAGAAAGAGTTAACAATGTGAGTTATCATGGGGATTAGAAGTTATTCCTAAACCATTCTAGAAAAGAGTTGTAGCCCATGTCAGATTTCGGATGCTATCAGTACAAGTACAGAAACAAGCACCGTAAATAGGAGTGATGCAGCTGCTGCATTTTCCTGATACACCCAAGGTGTAATCTTTGCTCCTGGATCTCTGGACAAACATTTGTTTAGCTGTCTGTGCACTGCTCAAATTCCGTATTGTGGCTTTTGCCATGTTGGCCTCTTCCAACTCAGTATGATTTACTTAGTTATTGGTTTATTGACATCACAGGCTGGTATCAATGACAACATTTATTTATTTAAGATCTGCTGTGAACATGAAAAGCATCTTCAAATAAGAGCTTTATAAGGGGGTGTTCAGAATCTAGTAGAGATACCCTCACCATCAAGATGGTCTTTCAAGTCTTGGTGAGCTACGTAGGATGTTTAGGACTAAAATTAGTAATCTCTATAGCATGAACCTTTCATAACACGTGCTACTTGCTTGCACCCCTCTCCTGGGTGAATTACCCACAGCATATCCTAAAGCATCTGACTGTATGAATTGAGAGAGTTAATAACACTGTGAAGGAGATGGGGGGGGGGGGGGTGTCCTTTATTTGTAAATAAATAATGTGGAATAATTCTTCCTTTAAAAAAAAGAAATAATTACACAATACAACCCTGAATTGGGGGAAAAAAAAAGGTTTTCCTTTCAAGAAACTGGAATACAGAGTAGACTCTCTCCTTTCCATTAGCTGCTTGCCTGAGATAGAGCCCAAATGCAAGGAGGGACAGTAATATCATAGATTAAAATTATGCTGCCTGGCTTGAGCTGTCCTTAGAAAGTGATTGATTTACTTTCTCATATGTATTCATTTCAGGGGGGCATCTTACCTGAATGTGTGTACTAAGGTAACTCACTAAAGGAGCTATAGAAAAAGGATCATGCAGAAATTATTAAACATCCGCAAACCACTCTAATGAGACCTATTTAGTCTATTTTAAGCTTTGATGAATTTTTCTTACTTCTAATGGCTCCCAGCTAAAATTTGTGTCTCAACCAAAGCTGAAATGATAAATAGCTTGTAGTCTGCCACCACCAAGACAAATTTATAGCTGCCCACATTACTTGGCAAAGGAAAAGGATTTTAGAAGGATTAAAAAAGTTAGGAGGAGGCAGTAGATGGAGTAAAGGCTCTGCTGGGAAAAAGAAGTTGAGATATCAAGGTCCATATTGTCTGAGACTGCCAACTAAGAGTGAGACAGAAAACCACTGAGTGTTGCTGCTATCTCATTTGGATGAGCGTAGAGATCTTCCTTTTCATCTCTCATGGGATTTTTTTTACAAAATCAATTTGTTTTCCTAGCTCCAAGAACGTTGGATCCCAAGCACTAAGCAAAATACCCCCTGAGTTTTTAGCTTTAGGAGCTCACACTATGTGAGGCAATATACAATTGGCCTCCTTCTGAGCAGCAAATCTCTCAGCACGAAGTGCAGCTCTTCTGACAGCCAGCTAGAAGTGTAACTACCATCATCTCCCTCGATATTTATTACACAATTTGTTCATTTAGGTTTGAAGAATGGGAAAACATAAAGCCCTACGGCATGTTAAGTGTAGGTTCCTAGATGGAAAAGTTTGCAATGTGTGGAGTTGAATAATGAAAAGGAAAATGGCACGGAGAAGTCAGATGTGTGGGACACATCACAGTTGTGTTTCCAAGTTGGAAATTAAACACATTTTTCACTCTTCTCTGTTAAACCTCCCTGCTTCTCAGGGGCAGTGATAGCCACTCTATCACCTTAAATGACTGGGTATCATTTATTAATCACCCTGTCTTGTCCAGGGGCATGAAATGGTTATAAAGAGATAGTGAGGAAAATACTATAATCAGGTCTTTGTGGCCATTTATTTGAGGAAGAATGAGGACTTCTCACCATCATTATGCTATGCACCTTGTTCACTTTTTGGGCACGTTGGCATGAACGAGAGGAACATGTTGTGAAACTAAGCAAATACTTACATAGGAATATTCCCGTACCGTGTGTATTTACATAAATATTCATTTGAGAAGTATTTAATGGCTGCTTTGACAGGCTATGTGCTGAAACGGGCTGAAATAATACCCTGTAACTTGGTAATGGCTTGCCCAGAGTAAATTTGGCTCTCATTTACTTAGCAAAACTGAAGCTGAGAGGTGCAGAGAGCCCTACGCTTTGAGGACCCCCTTGTCATGTGCCAGTGGGGTGAAGGAAGAGAGGAGTTGTGCTTCCTTAGGAGAGCCATGGGGACCTGAGCACATCTGCAGGCAGGGAAGTGCCAGGCTGAGAGACCCACTCAGTCGTCAGGCTGTGTGCCTGGGGCAAGGTTTGGCCCCAAAGTGCATGCAGTACACACATACAGTACGCAGGGTTGAATGTGTGTGAAATGTTTCAATTACCTCTAAAATAATGTTTAACATGTTCCAGACATACTGCATTAAGCAAATACCCAAGCAGTATTTGAAGCATATTCTGTTTTTCATTTTAATAGATTGTAAATGTATTAAACACATGTTAAGAATATATTTCATATACTGCATTTGTAAAATATTATCAAATTTATATAGGCGGAAACCACAGAGCCACCACAGGATCGGCCCGAGAGCAATACCATTTTGTGAGTTAACCTTTTAGCACCACTCTATCAGAAGGATCGAATGGAGGATTTGATTTGATTCCATTTGATTTCGTTTCATTTTTAAAGAGGAGCCTCTAGGTGGAAACCCACCTCGTCATTAACCCTTCTAGCTCCAAACTTGGTGCTGTATATAAAGTTTATGCTCCAGTTGTCTCAGGAAGAGGCTCTTGAGTTACCAGCTTTTGTGCGGAGAGAGGTGCTGAATGGCAGAGCTGAAAAACTGCCCCTGCAGCCTTAAGATTAGATGTCTGCTCCACGTCTTAAGGACCCTCTCAAATAATTTGATAGTGTTACATATCTCTGTATTAAAAAAAAAACCAAACCACTAGTAGATGTTTCAAAGCTGAAAACTGAGAAACTCGAAATTCAACTCAGCTTCTTTCCGTCTCTCTTGCAAACTGTTTGAGCAAGCTGGAGTTGGGTTTAGTTTTTGGTCCAAGCCAGGGAGAATGGTTTGGGTTTGAAGTAGTATTCTGAGTCCAGGCACCCTTGGGTTTCTTTGAAAGCAGAACCTAGAGCTGTTCCTTGGAAACAAATCCCATCTTCTTGTTGAGCTCGGCCAAAATCCTGGAAACCAACACTTACCATGAAACAGAGCTTAGTATCTGTGAGACAATTTGACTTAAAACTACAGGAATGAATCCCAGGTACCCAAGAAGTGCCACTTGTTCTTGAAGTGTGGAGGAATCCAACACGTTTCAAGAACTCAACCTCCACTGCTTGCAATGAAGGAATAATTTCAGTAGCTGGCTAATATATGAGATTCTTCTCCTTTTATGTGGATGAAGAAAGTGCAGACAGCCCAGACCCATGGTTTGCTAGTGAGAATTAAGGCTTCCAAATTTCACACTTTGCACTTTATTGAATGGGAATCCCACAGCTTGAGGTGTCTGAGGCCCAGATGAACCAGAGCTGCTGGTCCCTTTGCCTTTCTGATTTTCTTAGTTAAAGAGCATGGACAGCACCTTGAGGACAGAAAATTGTCCCTTCCAAAACTTGACTGAAATTACGGTCTGTCTTAGAGTATCTCTAGAGAAAGACACTGATGGGTGATGCAGAGGAAAGCAACTCTGTAACACAGCACAAGTTATCATCATACCAGCTGCTCAGACAAATCAGTCCAGGAACTCAGCACAGAAACAGCTTTCTAAGCATCCTGGAATAATGAGCCATATCATAAAGTTTATAATCAATGCCTTGGTTCTGTTTCTTCAACTTGTCTAGAGCCTTCACTAGTTTATAATAAAATTTATTAATGCACGTTTATTTTTGACAAGAAAACAGATTTTTAGTATTGTTATTCATCTCAATAAAGTGTTAAAGCCAAAATGAGGTAGAATTTTTGAAGTTGCCATTTGTGTCAGGCCCTGTGGTTGGGAATGGGAATAAGTAGTCCAGTTTTCCCAGCATGTTAAGCTGACAGCTGCTCCTTTTGGTGTTTCAGTTTGGAGAGGGGCTGGAGGTCTCCTCATCCTTCTCTCCCCACAGTTTCTCAGCTGCAGCAGAGATGCTGTGTTAACGTAAGGCAAGGAGTTGAGTAATAACTGTCTGTAGGAGGCCAGCATTGCCTGGAATCTGTGTCCGTCCCCGTGTGAGAAAGAGGCAGGGTTCTCGGGAGGTTTTGCTCGATGCTTTTTGAGTCCATACAGAGAGAGGAGGTTTTCCTGGATGAGGCAGGACACCATGGAGCCTGCCTGGCTTCTCTCCCTCACTTGCCTTTCCCACTGCAGCCTGCTGGGACTGGACAGCCCAGCTCAGGCTTCAAGCAGGTTCACAACAGATTTTATTTTATTTTTTTATTATTTTTTTTCCAGCTATGGAAAATGAGACGCTGGTGCTATTTTTTCACCTTCAGTTTGAGCAATTTTAGCTAAAATGTAATGGTAGGACTGTCTTTCAGACTGGAAATTCTTACCTCACTGTCCAGTCTAGTACACGATGGCATTCATCAGCTTCACAGGCCTCTGTGTTGCTCTCCTTGCCTTCTCTAGGAGTTTTCAGAGTTTCTTGCAGGAGTCAGGTTTTTTTTATCAGGCTAAGAGCACTGTGCTATGGTGGCACACAGCACGACGCCAGAATCCCACCTAGGTGCTGGTCTCCTCCAGGAAAATGAATCACAAAGCTTTCTAAACCAGTCTACAGGTGGAAAAGGAGATCCTATAGAACAAGATGAGTCCTTGGCATTATTCTCACTACCATTGTAACCGTATACTGTATTGACACTATAAAGTATATTGCCATTGACCTGTGGATATTCAGTTTCCATAGGTCTACGGCAGTTCAAGAGATACATTACAGCTCTGAGTGTATAAGATCAGACACATTATGAAGCTCCCCATAAGAGTTATGACAGATGTGTCATAGTAACTTAGCCATACTCTGAAAAAATATTAACTGTGAAGTGTGTTGGTTTTTATAGGCTTATTTCACACCATTATCCACTTAACTATCCAATAATGTACCAGTTATGTCCAACAAGCGGCAGGAGATATTTGCTGTGCTTTGACTTCCCAATTATTTTATATGGATGTTCAAGATGAAATAACAGTCAGACATTCTGAAAAAGCACTCAAACATTCACCAGTGCTGTAAAAGAATTCCCTTCCTCATGCTTTTAATAATGTAGAATATGCCTTATCGCATTTGATTACACTTTTGCTGGCTTAGTTTTCAGACGTGCAAATTTAAAGATGGAAAGGAGTGCATTTCATAGTCTGTTAGATAAAACGTGGGATTCAGTAGTTTTAAAATGTTTGCTTTTCAGGCAGGAGAGGTCTTTGTAAGCAAAGCAGTCAAAATTTCAGTCTATGAAGCTGCCACCTTGTATTGCCTCTGGTTTGGGTTTGTCCTTCCAAGCACCTACTGTATGACCTAGTGAAGAAACAGCTTCTGCAAGTGCTTTTTTTCCCTGTATGATAGCATTTTTCTTTGCAGTAAACGTGCAGAATAGCTCGGAGAGAGATCCCAGACTGCTTTCTCAATGTAAAAGTCAGAGAGTCTTTCTTAACCAGCAGATGTTCCAGGAATTCAGCTAACTGTTCAGGTTTTCTTGTTATGGCCAATTCAAAAGCTGCTAATGTGGATTCAATGAAATCACATTAAGGTGTCTGCAAGACAGAGAGAAGTATGAAGCTCCTGCCATGCCTTCCTTGCTTTCATTGAATGTGGGCTTATAAACATTAAATATGTTAAAGCTTTTGGAGACACAGATATGAGGGAGCAAAATTGGATGCTATCCTAATGAGAGCAGGACAGGTGCACGGCTGGAGTTAAACAGAACAGAAGAAAACATAATATTTACTTCCCTGAACATACACAATCCAATTTCTCAAAGCAAAACACCATAAATTCTCCTTGTTGTTGTATTTCTTTTCACACTGGATGCCCTTGAATTCAATAAGTATTACATGCCAAAATATTTTATTTTTAATCTGACCTTAAAAATGTCTAAAAGCAAAAGCTAAGGAAATTTTTTTTCCCCTTTTCACGTATTTGATAGCAAAAGGAACATTGTATGTCCTTTTTTTTTTCCCCCATTTATCAGATAACTGCTATTGCCATAAAGTTCACACTGTCACATAATTTTCAAGAGACCTGCACACATGGCTTTGATAGAGTTACACCAGCAATGAATTTAACCTGAGAGTCCTGTACAGCTGTGAAGCATGTGATAAGACACCAGGTTTGGGAACAGTCACCTTAAAGCATCAAAGATGGATAAATTTGAGTTTTTCTGGTAGGAGTCACATTGAGTTCTGCTAATTGAGATTTGCTGAAGCAACGCATTATCCTTTTGTGACACAAAGAGATAAACTCGAATTGGGAACGAATACGCGCTGTCCACATCTGTCTTCTGCAAATCCTGCTTGGCTTCACGCATTCAGAACAAATTCTAGGCAAGAGGCCACTGGGAAATTGTCCAGTTCTCTGTACCCCATGCCCAGCTCTGTCAGACTGGCTGCAGAATAATTTATTTCGTACAGTTCCTCTGGCCAAGGAAAACATATTTGCTCCTTGTGGCAGGGAAGCTCTGCAATGAAGGCACTGTGTTGCAAATTATACACCCTAGGGGTTGACCTTAGCTCGTGTGCCTTCTGACCTGTAGGAAACTCCATGCAAGTAGACAGGGGTGAATCAGAAATGCACTTTATTGGTCCTTATGCCTTCAGAAATCAATTTATAACCAACAGGGTGTGTTAACTTTCTCTTCACTTCGTAAAAGTCCGTGGTGAATTGATTTTTGGTACTTTTTTATTTACAACTATGCACAAGGTAAAATTTGTTTCTAAAAGGCTGAAGAAAGGAGCCTTCAAAATGAAACATCAAGATGTTGTTTTATGTCTTTAAGTGAATCTGGGCTGGGGGAGGGGGGAAGTAGCTGTGTAGCCGTACCCAAACTTAATTTCCTTATGTTTTCTCTGGAAGGTATCTTTTAAAGGTATATTGGCATACCCTTTCATTGAAAACAACACCCCCCCCCAACAAACTCCGTTCCTCATTGCTCTATCCCAGCAGCAGTTTACACTGAAGGAGTTGAATGCAATGCTTATCTCAGTCGTACCGTGGTGGAAAGATGTGTCTCTGGAACCTAATGTGGGTCAGAATTATAACAACTTAGAGTATTGACACTGAATTCAGCAGGACCAGGATCTCCCCTTCCCATTCCTTCTTCCAGATGCTCTCCTTTTGCTCCTGCATTCCCAGAGGGTCGGGGGCTAACAGCATACTCTTTAGGCTGGATGTAACTGCTTTTATTTCTCTGAAATGTCATATGTGGTGCTGAGTGGTTGTTGCTGCGGGGTGGTACAGCTGGCTGGGAAGGCTTTTCTGCTCTGCTGCAGCAATAGCAGTGGCTGTGACAGGAGGTATCTTTATTCTTGGTTCACAAGGAGGACCGAGGGATAAGGTTCTTCTAGCACAAAGGTTATCTGAATCTGAAGGGGTTTTTTTCCTGAATTGTAACTTCCTTCCAAACTTTCACATGATTTTAATGCCAAATAGTTCAGAGGAGCCAAAAGCTTCACCTCTCATCTGCCTCTAAGACTGTCACACAGAGCAAATCTCATTTTTAAATCTTTCACAAGCCCTATCGCCCCCAAGTTCAAGATTCACTAGTCTAGAGATCTTTGCCAGAAGCCTGTTTCAAGGCTTCTCAGCTCGCTCTTTTATCATTCTGGGGACACTATCAGAAGGGCCCAATCCAGCAGCAGTTTTTCTGTCTGTGCATAGCAAACCAGAGCGTTAGCTGGTGTAAGTCAAGATGGTTTCTGCTGCAGTCCCAACATCTGGCGTATTAGCATTCTTCACATAAATAGACAGCACAGGGTCTGCTCGCATGAAGAGAGTTACTCACGTATGTGTTTGCAGGACCTCATTCCTAACAACCTAAGACACCATATTATTGAAAAATAGTGAAAATTATGCTTTCAGTTACACTAGTGCCAGTGTGATATATCTCCTTTGACAACTCATTGTATTTACTTTGGCTTTCCACTAAACCAAGCTCAGTGAAATCACTGGAGTTTCTCTAGATTTACAATGGCATAACAAAAATTGGGACTGTGGATGTGGACAACCCACGGTCAGCTGAAGGCATAATGGTTCTCAAGAACTGCTGTGCTCACCTTCCAGGAGAGGCTGCTGTAGGAAAGTTATACGCGGAGTGATTTGAGCGCATGTATATTCTAATTGGAAACGAAAATGTTGTAGCGAAATGACATCGTCTAGCGCAGACGTTAAAAGTTATAAGATCTTTCAGCCTTTGGCTGAATTCCAGGTGTTAAATTCCTCTGTCCCTTCTGATGGGGAAGCCGGAGGATCTTTCTTGAAACAGTCAATTTAATTTCAGGTTTCTTACTGTGCACGGAGAGGACTCGAGGTCTGTGTTGTGCTGTCCTGGGCTGCTGTGAAGCAGTTTTGAATCACCTCCTTTTTCCTCCATGTAGTTCCTCTGACCCATCATGCTTCCTTTTTTTTTTATTGAGCCTAGGAGCAGGAGGGTGTCCCAGGAGAAAACTCCAGCCTGGCTGGAGTGATGGAGCTCTGTTGGCTTTCCAGGCCAGGTCATGCCACAGGGTGGGGGTATGGATCTGTAAACGAGAGAAAACACATTCCTGAGAGGCTCCCATACACCATGTCCTATAAGGAACCAGCAGCATGTCCAGCTTGTGGGACTCAGAAACCACAACCTAGGGAGTCACTGAAGAGCTCTTTTAAGAAAAATGGGAGGGACGTTGCTTTGAAATGTTGCACAGTGGTTTCCTACCTGAGGAAATGTGCGAAAGACTCGGCTCGGCTCCTGCAAGGACTTAGCCCTGTTATCAAGTATATTTGGTTTCAGTCAACTTGCAAGAAAACAACATTTAAATTCCTTGCTTTATTTAGTGGCTTCTGCTCAACTCCGGCTCCACACAGCTCAACAGAAAAGCTGAAAAGGAAGGCAGTTTATTAATTCTTCTCTTGAATTTCTCTTTCTCAGCAACGCTTGAGTGTGTATCTAATTAAATCTTCCAGAATCACACCTACTTGTTGCAGGGCAAGTACAAAAGCCATGGTCTGCCCCTGCTGCTGTGTGTATTTGGGTCTGTAGGACCTCCCAGCTCCTCTGCAGATTTTGTGTGTGCGATCTTCTTCCTCATCCCAAGCTACACCTTTTGGACTGCAATTTTATGGAGCCGTAGTGGAAGCCGAAAGATTCCTCCTGCTCATACCCTTCTTTGTCTGTGACTTTCCTGATGCTCAGTTAGACACAACCCTTGTAGAGAAATTGGCTGAAATTGGGGCTCAGAAGAAAGGGAGGTTTTGTGCGTAGGTGTGGGTATGGGGAAGGAGGTAGGAAGGGTAGCCTACCTACATTTTTAATAGTTTCTTTATGAGTGTGATACAGGTATTTTCCTATAATAAAACAGTAATGTTCCCAACCAGCAAGTGCTGTTCTTGGCATCTCATTTTATTCCAATTTGCTTTTCTTGCAACTGTGGGCAAGATTCATGAAAGGGCCTTGCCTAACAGGTAGGTAAGAGAAAGCACTATTTTTTTATACAAATAAATGTCGTTCCTAAACTATCTACTTTTAGAGTACACCATATGGTCGTAGCCTATCCATGCCTCTCTCCCACCTTCTAATTGGCAGCTGCCATGAAATACAGAAAGGTGATCAAATAGTGACTTGTTCCACTGAATCTGCAGCTAACCTACTGCCAAAAGGGAAGACAAATGAGTGCTTGCAACTATCAATAGGTAGAACTGATTTAGAAGTTTCCTTTGAAATGAATAACCCCCTGAAAATCATAGGTTTCCTTTTTAACAATGGATGATGAGTGTTAAAGTTTCCCAGCAATATTCCTCATGTTTTTTCAGGGATTAAGCTTTCATTTCAGAAATTTTGTTAGAGAACATGGACCGTACAATCCATGGAATAGGAAAAGACCTAAGAGTTGGAAGTCAGGGAATAGAAATCTACTATATTCTTCTGTTTAACTCCATCTGACCTCAGTAATCCCGTGTAATTTTGCTGTGCCTGCGTATGTCTGTAAAAATCATGATCATCCAACTCGGTTCCACAAACCATGTAAGAAAACATCTGTAAGGGAAATCCAGCTGGGTCTGCACAGAGCAATGCCATGTCCTGGAGAGGCACCTGAGTGAGCTCTGTGCTCTCTGTATGTATCTTGAGTTGTGTTATTTAATTAGAGTCTCTCTGTACTAAGTAATTATATTCTCCATTTATCCCCTTTTGTCAGCTGGACCATTTCTGATGAGGTTTTAATACTCCTACTGGGACCAGGATAGGTAATTCAAATACCAGTTTAGGTTCCAAAACTCATCCTTACTTAGAGATTAATTCTGAAGTGGTTACTTATGTTAATAATTGAGTCAGGTCAGGTTTTATTACGGTTCTAAATGAATGGCAATGCTTAGAACTGAGTGTGAAGTGAGACATCCCTCATCAAAATGATGTGCATGTTTTCTTGTCATAGTAATGACAGTAATGAATACAATGACATGTGATAAAAACGACTCAAGAGTCCTTGTCAAACTTTCCCTCAAGAAGCTAAGAAGGAAGCATTCTTTCATTAAGATAGTTTCAGGGGGAAAAAAAAACCCCAACAAACGTATCATTTACTGAAACTTGAGCTTAGAGGATTGTTCTGCTTGTTTGCAGGCAACTGCTGATGAACGAGCTTTTGCTGCTCTCGGGAGTTGTTTCACCTGGGGAAAGTTTTTCTTCTTTACCTGCTTGTGAGCACCTCATTTGAACCTTCCACTGCTCTGTTCTGCCTTTGAAAGAAAAATGAAAGGACAGTTCCTACCTTATCTGGTCCTAAAGCTTTGGAAAAACTGTGTATCAGTGCTGGATAACACTTCAGCCTTCTGTTGGTTTTGGGGTTTTTTTTTTCTGCCACAGGCTCAAAACCACTTTACAAATTAAAATCATATTGTGAAAGAAGGGGTCAAATCTCACATTTCAGAATGCAAGGAAAGGGCCTCTGGCTGTAAGTCAAAGGTTGAGGGACATCCCGGCTCCCCTTACTTTGGAGGAAGCTTGGTCCTCAAGGGACACTTTTTCAGGTGTGCAACTTTTCTGCAGCGAATCTGGGAATTGGAATACCTGACTCAAAGCTGTTCATACTTGGAAGCTGATCTGCAGTCCTCTGTGTTAATTCTGGAGATAATGCTGAACAGGGATCGCTCATTTGGCCACAGCAGACAAAGGTGTGCTTTTCTATAGGAAAGTTCTCTGTTTTCTAAACCAAATGCAAACTTTACTAATATTCCTGAAAGCCCTCCTTAGACTGATGGTAACAGTAAACTTCCCACCTTTGCAATTCCAGGAATAGAGCTGCTGAGGTTTTCCTGTACCGGCTCCAAAGGGCCAAGACAAACCCTAGTGCTGGTGGTTCCTCCAAAATACTTCAGTAAGAATAGGATGTTTCCATCCACCACTGTATATTGACTCTTGCTATGCTTCTGACCTTAAATCATTTGATGACATCACATTGTTACTTTGAATCCATGTACAAATAAGCTGTATTTCCATTAGGGAACATAAAATGGTCCATTTTGACTCACTTTGCAAACTGTTTATGGGTTACTTGCAGCTTTCAGGATTTTTACAAGAGAACATCCACTGTTCATTTCCTGGCTCGGCTCCAACTGGACATGTTAACTTTGCCTAATTTCCAAGACTTTTGGTGGGAAGGCTTCATAATAGAAGCATGTTTTTCCACCAGGGAACTTATACCACTTTTTTTTTTTTTTTTTAAAGTCTATTTTTCCCAGACAAATTAAACCTACTTTTTTATGAGCTTCTTCTAAAGGGTAGAACAGTAGCTCGCCTTGTTAGATATTAGTGCTTCTGTTCGGAAGGGTGATCGTGTAACTGCAGGGCCTCAGCATTTTACACTTTCTGGAGTTCATTAACCAGAGGCTTCTGTATTTGAACCTGTAACATTTTAGCTGGACGAGACCCAGAAAGCGAAATCAATCCAGTCCCGTAGCACAGAACTAATTGTCATCATAGCCAAATGTGCAAATAAATATACAAGAAGCATATAGGAACAGAGGCAGGGGAAAATTGAGGGCTTTAGTTTTTAAGGTATTATGTTGCTGAAAAGTTTTTACATGCTTCCTCGCTGACATAAAATACCAAATTGAAAATATGTTTCCTATATCAAAATATCTATACCAAATTGAATGGTTTTATAGACCTATATTCATCTAATCAAACACTTTCCGCTTAAGTCGTGTATTTGACCACATATTGGGCTGGGTAGGAGTTTTAGGAGATTTCTCTGCTTGTCAAAGCTTGTAATGTCACCAGGTAATTCAAGAAAAGAGGCACCTTTTTCCAGCTCATGTACGTGAGGAGAAGGCATCATGTAGCCCAGCTTCTCCTCACTTCCTTGGAGAAATTAGAGACTCTTTTAATATTAAATAATCCCTGATGAAATTATTAAGGAATGCAATGGTGAATTTTTGCAGGGATTTCTGTTCCTCCAGGGCTCTGAGGTCTCCTGCCTCTTGGCCATGCCAGCTCTCAAAAGCCAGCACACAAGGGGAAGCTCCAAGCCCATTCCAGGACTTACTTGCAGAACACTAGCTAATATCTATCAGAACTTTTTAACTTCATGCAAAGTCTTCTGTAGTCTTTCAAATGATATTGAAGGGTGGAATCCCCTTCCAGTGACAATATTAGTATAGCAATTATCTGGATGGCAGAGGAAAGCTCTCATCCTCTAATCAATGCCCTAATTTAATTGTCTTCACAAAAGCCAAGTTTAGCCAAAAATTAAATACATTATTCAGCTTAGAGGCTATTAATAGAAATGTGATCATTAAGTTATCTCCTGTTGTGGTTTACGGCGGTAGCATATTGGCAGTTTAATTCTTGGAGCAGAAATGAGGGGTCTCTGTCTAATCCGAACAGATCCTTTCTAAATAAATATGACTATATTTAATTCATGTACATTTTGAAAGCTCCAAGGATGCTTCCAGAGAAGGGCTTTTTTTTTTTTTTCCCCCCCCCTTTTTTTTTTTTTTTTAAGGTGTTGCCATATGGTTTTAATTTCTCAGAAATATATAGACTAGCTTGTTCCCTGAGAAAGCTGTGCCAAATACGGCATGTCAAGATAGCTCAAAATGTAATTTAACATCTAGTCTTTTCCTATCGTGACTCTCTACTAATACAGTGAAAATGCTTCCAACTGGAAAGCCAAATGAACAGTTAAAGGATGAAGTCTAAAATATTTATTATTTACTCCACATGGAAAACTAAATATTTTTTATTTCCTATGTTCATTACACTCATCTGATATCTAATAATTTTTGACAGCCCTTTTAAAATGGTAAACAGTATTTGCTGCTGCAGTTAGAAGTTTAACAGTTGGACAAATAAACCACACAGGTTTAAGAGCATGAAATATTCTCTGGAAAGATAAAAGCTTAAACCCCAATATTACTACACTGGCAATGAAAAACTATGGCTACACCACCTTAGTTAAATTAATACAATACATCATTTAGGGCTTCCAGTCAATGATTGCATGACCACTGATATTCATATCCTTCGGTCTGTCTCTCTTATGTGTTTATTTTTTTGACTCAAATATGAGTGTACTGGGTAATTAAAAGAGAATCTTACATTAGGGACCACCACTTTAGCAAAACATTTTCTGTGTAACTATAAACTAAAAAGTGATCCATATATTTGCCATCACTGCGGTTGGTCCATTTTCACACTATTATTATTTTGTCTCCGAACTCCTGTGTTTATAAAATAAGGACAGAAACACAGACTAAATATAAATCCAATTGGTTTTGCACCAGAGAAGCTTAAAAAAAAAAAAAAAAAAAAAAAGCCTGAATTCAGAATATTCCCAAATATCCTGTAAGATGCCTAAAGGTTTCTCAGACATAAGCTTGAAGTAGTTTTTTGTCCTCGGAAAGGGCTGAGGAGAATTACAGATGTTATAAGGATGATAGAATTGTTTATGGATTAGTCTGGTGGTTTATCCTTGTGGGATTCTTTACAATGGGCATCATCCTTCGGGGCTGGGTGGAGGGAGATCTCAACAGTGCACACGTCGGGGACCATCCCAAGATTTTTTTCCTTACTGGTATTTATTGGTGTGGATTAAGTTGTAGATATGAACCCCAGCACCATTATAATCATGCTAAAACTCTGTCAACTTTATCCATACCAGGGTCTGAGAGCACTGAGGTCTTGGGTGGCTCTTCCCATACCAGTAAAACAGATAACCTATTGTGAAAAAAAACTAAATTCAAGTAATAAACTTCTGATTTCTTCAAATTTCCCTTCACTCTCAGTATCTCCTCCTTTCCCTGCTGAAATGCTGGATTTTTGTAACGGTTCTAAAGTCTGGCCTGTCTATTGCAATTCACCACGGAGTCCAGAATTGATGAATGGGGCTATGAATGAATACTATAAGACGTGTCTAATCCATCATTTCAGTGATTTCCCCCGCCCCGCTCTAGACAGTTATTAAGAAAAAAGCCCAGAAAGACCAACAAAACCTGTTATCTGTAAAACAACTGAATATAGCCTATCTATTTTGAAACGTATGTTTCCTTTATGAAAAGCAAGAGCACTGATGGCCCAGATCACTGTATCAGAGATTATTAGCCAGTAGAGTAAGATGCTATGACAGAAAGTTTTGCTTTAAAACATGATTTTATTTATATAACATTGAGATTTATATAAAAGATAAAATTTTAATATATAATAAAATTGTATATAATATGTATGATTTATATAAAATTGCCTAAAATTTTTCCCCAGGAAATAATGCAGACTTATATTTTAATATTTAAAATATACTTCTTTTTAGAAAGCTGACCTGTTTTCAAAATGCCCAGAGGATGAAGTTTTCCCTCCTGAGTGTTTAGCTACCATTCCCCATCAGCTCCCTGGCATTGCTTCCTGGCTGTCAGGTGAGCAAAACCCCACAAACATTTTCCACACTTTCTTAATTTAACTTCATATCACGGGCTGGGGGGTGTGTGGCTGCATTTTGTGCAGCTTTGTACTAAAACAGCACGAATCCCATGGGAGCAAAAAGCTACTTTCTGTTCCAGTGCGTCACATACTTTCTCAACTTTACTTTTTCTGATATAAACACAGGGCAGGAGGTACATGACCTGCATTGCAGCTTGTGTCCCCACTGTGCAGAAAGCTGCCCTTATAAAAACTGCTCTGCCAAAAATGGGGTGAGAAAGAATGAACCTCCAGTGAGTCACATTCCCTAAGGTATTCTGCATGATCATAATACCGAAAGCAAAGGAACTAGAATGAAATATTCAAATTTTCAGTTAATATTTTGCAGTAAATAAAAAAGTCACATGACTGGGAAAACTGTGGAATGGAAATGGTTTGGAAAACTCTTGTCATAAACCATCTCTGAAATAGCCCATGGGTATTCTCTCGTTACCTGTCAGCGTTGCACTGCCAATGTGAAATGGGTGCAGGACATGTTAGCGCACCAAACTGGACAGAGTACCACTGTCTGGGAGAAAAAAAGTGACACTGAACAAACTCTTCTCAATGGACAAAAAGACTGGAATGCTGGAAAAGGTTGAGCAAGTTAAAGATAAATAGCAAAAATGTTAATGTTCCTTTAGTACTCGAGGGAATGGATTAAAACTAGAGATAGGTCAATTCAGGATGGGCATTAGGAAGAATTTCTTCCCCATGAGGGTGGTGAGACACTGGCACAGGTTGCCCAGAGAGGTGGAAGCCCCATCCTTGGAAGTGTTCAAGCCCAGGCTGGCTGGGGCTGTGAGCAACCTGCTCTGGTGGGAGGTGTCCCTGCCCATGGCAGGGGGGTTGGAACTGGGTGAGCTTTAAGGTCCCTTCCAACCCTGACAATTCTGTGATTCTATATAATTTCATTATGGGTACGTAGAAAAGCATAAACTGGGTGCATACCTGGGTAAATTCATAAAGGATACATACGAAGCATAAATTAAAATAGATTTTCTGTTGTAAGTCTGAACATTCCCCTTATCTTGCAATCTACCTGCAGATGCAGTGAGTGATTGCCATTATCTGCAGCAACTGTATTTGCAAAGTTTGTTTGCTTGTAAGAAATATTTTGCTAAAAAAGCACAGCCTCGCAGGATGCAGTGCTGAAGAAGAGTGGGGGGGAAAAAAAAGGACAAGGAAGGAGGGAAAACACACATAGTGCCACAGTGGGGCTGTTTGGGGTGTTCTCTGTTTCAGGTCTGAAGCATTGCTCATTCCACAGTGCTTCTGAGAGGAAGGAGGAATACCCCTTGGGCTCAGTGCTTACGGTTCCACTAAGCTGTCAGATACAAGCCTGAAAAATACATACCATGCAATATTTGCTTCCGATATTTAGTCACACATCTATGTTGAAGGGCCAGGATTAAATCTGTGGGGCCAAACTGGAACACGTTGGTAACTTGACCCCATTTTCGGTTTGTTTGTTGGGTTGCTGGTCAGAAAGGGCAAGCTTTGTTAAATGTAAATAAATGAATAAATCTGAAGCGATATTTTCACCACCCTTCTGTTGACTTTGAATCCTCCTGTTTAAAGTATAGTGTCAACAAGTTAAGTCTCCTCTCTGCTTTTGCACAAACACCCGTCTATTCTGGGACTGTGGGCACAATTTGGGTACAATAGCTTTCCCTTTTCTCAACTGGTTTCCTACCAAGTACATACACGTACGAGACCTTTTGTGCACTCAGGACCATCCACTCAGCCACCGTGATGTGGTTCGCAGACCGTGAGCCTCATCCAGCCCGGGGAGAGGATTCCTGAGGTCAGAATCAGGCCACGGCACTGGGATCTCAGCTTTACCCCTGGCTTTGTTCTATAGCTCACGATGTATCTGCAGCGCGCTGTGAAGTAATAAAATCTAGCGAGGGGTTGGAAAAAACATTTGCGTAATTGAGTCATTCCTTGGAGTAAACATGCAATTAATCACACATGAGTATTAATCATCCTTGTGTGTTTGCACAGTCCTATATATATTGTCTGTGATCTTGTTATGAGTGTAGGAAAATGCAGCTGAAGAAAGTCACCATTCATTGCTGGTCGCTGCCTCTCGCTCCGCACGTTCCCCGGTAGTTGGAGTACGTGGGACCGCAGAGATCAGAGCAGCCACCAGTGAAGTATTTTTCTAAACACTCTGTATTGGATTATAATTTCTGTCACATCCAGGCTGTGATCTAATACGCCTTGCAGCTCCGTCTCTGGATGCATGTTTTGTAATGCTAACTGATGTGCTTTAGCCTCACGCTCGCTGATTTCTGTGGCTATGCTGAGGGATACACCCAACCACTTCATCACGTGCTGGTGGCTGGTGGGAGGAAGGCACAATTTTTGCAGTCAACGTTACCATCTTCAGCATGAAGAATGGGGTGCAGAGCTCGCGCTTCATGCTAAAACCCTGTTTTTCTGCTCTTTCTGTCCACCTTGGCTTCTCATGGCCAAACCCTCTTCTCTCCTCTTCTTCTCTCCTCTTCTTCTCTCCTCTTCTTCTCT
>JANVCC010000127.1:2137164-2166154 GCA_025345505.1 Todiramphus chloris collaris | reverse complement strand
TCTCCTCTTCTTCTCTCCTCTTCTTCTCTCCTCTTCTTCTCTCCTCTCCTCCCCTCTCCTCAGAAAGCAAAACCACAGGAGCAAACTGAGACAACACTATTTGCATCTGCCTGCAGCCTCCCATGGCTCTCTGCAACTGGAGAGCGGCTGCAGAACATAGAGGTCTTTCTACAAAGCAAAGCCAGCGGAAATCACCACCAATGTTAATTCGAAACAGAATGAGATAGCCACAGTGCCGGGCCTTCAGAGAGCACACAAAGAAGGCCTTTTCTTGTTCACAGGGTGCTGACAGTATGGGCGAGAGTCCATCCTGTGCAGCTGATGTGAGGAATAGCACATCCTTAAATCTCAACACCTGGGCACAACTCGGGAGACCTTGGGAGAAACTTAGGAGGAAGGTTTCTGCGAATGACACTGGGGAGATCCCGGGAGGTTTCTGCAGCTGGCTAGGCAAATAGCTGCTACAAAAAAAAGGGGGGGGGGGTTTAAATGAACTTTGGGATCACAAGAAAGGCTCATTTATCAATGTAAACAAAGATTAGCTGTTCAATAAATCTGTTTTCTTTCCTCCTTTTCATCGGGCATTGCTATTATAGCTGAAGGCTTTCATAATGGGATCAGCTGCTGTGGTAGTCACTCAGATAAAGATGAGCTGAAAGAGGGTCTTTTTAAAAATTATTATTTCTATTAAATAGTAGCTCAGTTTGGCCTATGTGTGCTTAACGTTCTTCTTTTTATTCCATTTCAGAGCTGCACCTCTTCGAGGGATGGGTAAATTGCTATGGAAAAAGGCAAACCGGCCAAACCAAACCTCAGCCCAAACACTGACATCAACCCTAACATTTTTGAAGGTCAGTGTTAGTTTGGATAAGTAACCCATCTCCCCAGTCATAAGTAGGGATGGTTAGAAAATGGATTTTCCACCTTCTAAAAAAATTTGGAGATTGCATCTCTGTTTGTAATCACGGTTTTCAGAAATCCAAAATTTTGATACTCTTTTCCAAAACCAAGTCAATTTAAGTGGTAACTTTATTAGCATTGTAACACCTCATTTTTTATCTGGGCTCTGGGGTAAATTTTAATATAGAGAATAAAAAGTACCCACAAAACACAAGCAAAGGAGTGTATATTTTAGTAAATCCACCTCCTCCAAGCTATCTGATCTCTCTGTATTTTGCACAATTGCTGTGGGATGTGGCACTGCATCACTTGCGGGTTTGGGGCAGGGAGAACCTTGCAGCCCCTCTAGTCCTATGCTTGATTGGTTCCAGTGGTCCTGCATGAGTGCACCAGGCAGGCTGGGAAGGGCTGGCAGCGTGGCCACACCTTGTGCTTGGTCTGACACCATTGCTGTGAGATCCAGGAGATTACCAGGAGTTGGAGAGAGATGCGTGAGAGAAGTGGTTGCCAAGTGCCATCCCAGAGAACCAAGAGAGCTTATTGTCACAGCTTATAATGCAGAACAATGAAAGTAGAACACTGTAAAGGAGAGAACAATGGTAGCAGAGATGAGACTAACTTGGTAAAATAAAATAGAATAGTGTTTGTATAAGCAGCCCAAGTCCTGGGGCTTGTTCAGGCAGAACCTCCCAGTGCTCAGGTGGACGCCTTCTCCCCAGTGCCATGGCCATGTCTGGCAGCTTGGGGGGAGTTTGCCCAGGGCACTGCCAGGCTCAGATGCACAGCGGAAAGGGACTGAAGGAAATCTCAAGTACTTTTAGCTGGAACAAGCTGGATTGTAACATTGGTTTGATTTCCATGGTGTGTTTGCTGTAAAAACGAGCGGCGTTTGAGCAAAAAGTGATTCCACTGAGAAAAAATGGTTATGATTTTGTGTGGTTTTATGAGTGTAGTGGTTGCCATCCCAAAACACAAGGCATGCTAAGGAAGGTTGACTTTGGGCAAAAGGGAATTGCAGAAAATTTGGTAAGAAAAATATTAGCTTTTTAGAAAATTATATTTGAAATAATAATGTAAAAGAATGTTCTTTAAGAAGCATCTTTTCACTCACAAATTGAATACGAAACCAAAGTAATCATGAAGGCAAATTCAGGCACTTTCCTGTCTTTTTCCAAAGCGTTAATTTTATTTTTTTTAATGAGCATTTAATGAGATACTGAACAAAAAAAAAAAGGCAAACGAACGAGACCCCAGCAACTCAATACTGAGCTTTGTGTATAAAGGAAACTTCGTGAAACGTGAATCAGGTTAAATAGTTCAATTATTGTCCATTGCTTACATGTTTGAGAAGGAGTGCAACTGTTTGAAATTGTTTAAGTAGTTAGTAAGGTGATCGTAACATTTACCAGCAAATGACATAAATCCAGAATTAATTATAATGGCTTAAATTGTTAAAAAGAAAGGGGATCATTGGTCCCATGGTTTATTGTGAACTGTCAGGATAATGGAATTTTAATCAGTCCGTTTATTTTAGGAAGGATTAATTGCATGGCGTGATGCAGAAAATACAGTGACTAACTTTGGAAACTGAGCTGACTGCATAATTTTATTAAAGCAGATCAGTTGTAGCATCTTAATTTCCTTAGACATGTTTATGGGGAGCCATTTGTTTTGTCAAGATTCTTTCCTGACTGTTGGGGTTGCTGAAAATGAACTTCTTTTCTGAGCCCATCACCTGGGCGTCAGTCCCTGTTCCACCTGCCCTGGCCCTGGACGTGGGGTTCAGGGGTTTTGTTTGGGAAAGTACATCAGGGAACTCCTTGGGGCTTTGGAGATGGACATGTATAAAGATTACCTGGGGGCATTCACTGAAAGAAAGGGACATACCCCCAAAGTCCCCGCATTTCCCAGGATCTTCCAGAGATTTCAGATGGTCCCTTCCTATAAGCACACTGTGATTTGGCCTGAAGTTGCCCAAGTTGCAACCTCCCTGACTGACTCATGTGTAGAAAAATAGTTCAAATATTCTTGAAGGGAAAAAGCAACAATTTGGGAGTGAGAAAACAACTCTTTTTTTTCTTTGTAAAAGATGGAGATTAAGACACCTGAGCAGATCCCTGAAATGTCTTGCCAGCTCCACTTTGGTTTCCAGCAAAATATAGTGGTCAGGGGAAAAAAAAAGCCAAAAAGGAAATTATTTTCCTCAAAAATGAAAATTTTTCGTCTTGATATTATAAGATGAAACCCTAACAATTTATGCTATGGGAGAAGTTTAGCTGAAATTTCCTGCAATTTTAATGCAAATACCGTTGAACGCTGCAAAGTTCCAACCAAAAGAAGTAGTTTCATTACATCTGAACTTATTTTTTGCTGAGTAATTATTTGTGTCTCTCCATCATGATGCTGGGTTTGCAAGAGAACTGGAAACTAAACTTCTAGCTACAGCGTGTATAATTTCTGGTATTTCACTGGGAAAAGTTACAACAGCAATTGTACCTGTTGTCCCCATTTGATACTCAGTACCCTTCTATCCAGTGAAGATGGGGAAAATCACCTCCAAAGTGACCCAGCCCATCATTTATCCATTAGCTTTTCTTCAGCACCAGCTTAGAGTAAATGTCTGTCTTTTTAGCTGTTTATGAGGGTGGTGAGACACTGGGACAGGTTGCCCAGAGAGGTGGTGGAAACCTCATCCTTGGAAGTTTTTAAGCCCAGGCTGGATGGGCAACCTGCGCAACCTGCTCTAGTGGGAGGTGTCCCTGCCCATGGCAGGGGGGTTGGAACTGGATGAGCTTTAAGGTCCCTTAAAACCCTGACAATTCTATGATTCTATGGGTGGCTGCAGGTGACCTTCCCTATGTACACAGAATCATAGATAGGGGTTGGAAGGGAACCCCTGGAGATCATCGAGTCCAACCCCCCTGCCAGAGCAGGATCACCCAGGGCATGCTGCATAGGAACACATCCAGGTCCGGCCCTCCTCTTTGGCATTCAAACTCAGAAGAGCTGTGAGATGGTTTTGGTTCTGTATAACTTTATTTAGCTTATTTTCCTTATAAAACAAAAGCTCAGGGACTTTGTGTTTCACTTGTACTCTAGCTGAATCCTGGGAGGCTGCGTGCGGAAAATTCATCCCGTTGCTAATGGTTGTGCCACACACACCTTCACTTCGTTTCCAGTTGCTTTTCTCTTTATAATTAAAGGGAAAGGAGATATTTTGAATTGTTTTAATATCAAGACAGGCTGTCCTTTCTGGAGTTATTTGTTGTGAAACTATTATTAGGTTGCATTCGTCAGCTGGTCTAAATTAAAAGTGGATGATGTGGTGGAGTTTTACTGGTGTGCTAAAATAAAGTGACACAGAACAAGAAAGATGGAAACAAGGATTACAAGTAGCATCACTTCTCCTTCCCTCTTCCTTTGAAGAGAACGGAAAGTGTGATGGTGTAGCTGGCAACTGTGACTACACGAACATCATAAAACAAAAAATAGAGGAAAGCAAGTGTTGCTGTAGTGTCCAAGCTATGGAGGAAAAATATTTCTACCAAGAGTGCAGCAACAGTGATCTGAGACTGGGAGCCTGGAGCTGAGTGGCTGCCCCTACACCCCCAGCTCCTGGGCATGACCCTTGGGCAGTGCCAGCTGGTATTGCTGGGCTTCATCCTTCATGAACCCGGCTGATGGATGGGGAAGCTGCTTTAAATCCTGTCCCTATACCTGCACAGCCTTCCAAAAGACTTGGAATACTTCATGGTTGTGCTTATAGAAGTTGAAAGAAAGGAAGTTTTTTAAGATTGTACTTTTGCTGTGTTTAGTTTGGTGCCCCTGCCCCTTGTAGGGACACTTACAGCTTAAACTACAGTAGGCACGCTGTCAGTTCAAAGACCTTTAATTGAAGGATTTATAGTCTCTGCAATGCACTTACAGAGAATCAAACACCCTATGCATTTCCATCTCTAAATCTTATATTCAGACATGCAGTGCAAATTGATGCAGTTTCTGATCATTTACTAGAGCTTCAGAACTTGAAACTGCTCTGTGTGAATCAGGTACAGTGATTTTATTTTATTTTTTAGAAATCCTATGTCATTTGCTGGCATCAGTGATTAATTCTGTGATTCTGTTGGGGTTAGCTTTAAAGTTAGAGTTCAGAGAGTCAAAAAGCTTCCAGCTCCAGGGACTCTGAGGCTGCAAAGGGCATGCCGAGGGGAGCACGGCACTGCCCCAACATTGCCCCCCTCACAGCCAGGCTGCCCAGAGAGGTGGTGGCTGCCCCATCCCTGGCACCATTGCAGGGGAGGTTGCCCAGGGCTCTGAGCACCCTGCTCTAGCTGCAGATGGCCCTGCTCCCTGCAGGGGGGTTGGACTAGATGACCTTGAAAGGTCCCTTCCCACCCAAACCAGTCTGTGATTCAGTTGTAGAAATCATCTAATCAGTTAAATCATTTACTGGGCAAGCAAGGACACACGAGTGAAAATTTCTGGACCATCTGAAGAAGAGCAACTCTCTGATTTTAAAAATTAGGCTGGTTTGTCAGTTTTATCATCCATGCTTTAGAGCTGAAACAGAGAAACAAAGAGGGCAGGATTAGGATGAAGAAGCAAAAAAGGTTGCAGGATTTAGACTCCACAGCATTTACGTCTTTAATAGACCCCCAGTCCATGCTGCATCATGTTGTACAGTGGTCTGTGATAGTGCTGCCTGCTGTTAATATGAATAGAGCTTTGTCCCATACATTTTGGAGTTTCCTTCTCACCACAAATGTTTTGAAAAGCAATTAAGTTATTTAAAAAGCAGCCAACATGCCTACCAGTTAACAGGAGTTAACATTTAAAGGGAATAACTATAACGTGTTATTTTTTGAAAGATCAGACCTTAATCAATAGATACTGATACTTGCATAACATGAAACTGTGTTTTTATTTTAATATTGCTTTGGCATTCAAAAGGTCTCTATTTGGGCTCAAATTAGTTATTTGCAGGTTTTAAAAGTGAAGAGAGCAAGAGTCAAAATTGTAATCCGATCTGAATTTAAAGATTATCTTTATATACTCAAAATTTCACTGCCATCAAGTATGGAGTGGTAAAACCAGAAGCAATACCCAACTATCAGCATCACTTCTGTCCTTGTGAGCAGTGACTTCTGAACACATCCACAGCTACTCTCCCGTGCATGTACGCATCGATTTGCATTCGAGGATTTAAACTCTCCTCATCTGCAGCATCTGTCTCTGACTTGGGAAGGGATCTTGTTGCCATGCTCTCTGCACTTGCTTTCTCTCTGGCATTCTGTGCTTTCTCCTGTCCTGCTGGCCTCTGCTGAGATGGGACACTGGGAAGGTGGGTGTTTCAGTCTAGCCTGGGAATTTTGATCATCTTCATCACAATTAGTTCCCATTAAGTCACCTTTGCAGTAGAGTTAGCAGAAGCCTGTTTACCATGGTTCCCCAGAAATAAGGCAGATTGAAATTAATATTCATGAGTTGTAGGGTTTGTTTGTTTTGGGGTTTTTTTGGTTTGTTTTTTTGTTTGTTTGTTGTTGTTGTGTGTGGGGTTTTTTAAATCACTTTATTTTTTTTTTAAACATAGCTTAGTAAGACTTCATCAGCTGTTATTGCCAGAGAGCAAACTCAGGCAGCTGCATGTACAGAGCACGTAACCACTGCCACATTTGTCACAAAAGCCAGAGAAAACAGAGCTACAGGGAGCTGGGGCGGTAGGCTGACATTTTCTTCTTCTCTCCCTCTCTCTCTTTTTAAAATAAAATTATTTGTTTAGTTTGAAAGACAATACCCGGCTGGGCTACAGGGAGTGCGCTCAGTGAGCTAATGCAGGCAGCTGGCATAACCACAATGAGCAGAGCTGCACCCTTCCAAGAGGAAAAAAGGCTCAGATGACAATATAAGTTACTCAAAACAAATAGCGATGAAATGGAGTGGAATAGAGTTCTCCACTTGAATTACTATAATGTTCCATTTATAGTTTCGGGCTTCTCATAGACTGTGATTATAAAATGTTGTCTGGCATCTACAAAAAAGAAAGAAAATATTCTCCTGGAGGTAAAGAATCTAGATTATCAAGTGGATTTTTATTTGATATCAATAATAAATCACTACTGGGCTAATTTTATTACAGCCAGAATGTAAAATACACCCATTAGCAGAGCTGTAGGGTGTGCTAAACTTAGCCTGCAAGCTCCCAGGTCTGTACAGCACCTTACCCCACTGGGTCCATGCTTCTGATGAGCTTTTGGGGGCCTTTCAGTCAAAGAAAGTGTTTAACATCAGTTCAGTTTCAATCCAAAATGCTGCTTTAGACCAGAAAGTAGAACCCTTTTTTTATATTAAGATGATGAAATGGAGCATTTGGGCACTTCTGAAATCCTGTTTCACCTCAGATGTATTTCAAATGAGGAACCTCATTGCAAACAGAACTCCTGCAAATAGACTGGGTCTCAGTAAAACACTGTTTTCCCATTGAGAAACACTTTCTTTTGACTGTCCTTGTTAGTTTTGACCTATTCTGCTTTGGGGAGAAGCCTTTGGAGGGAGCTGGAGCGAGACACAGAGCTGCCAAGCCCTGTCCTCTGGGCCACGGTACAGGATGGTCGGTGTAAGGAGGCACAGAGCTCCTGGGGTGATTATTTTTTCAACAAAAGAAAACACTCGAAAGGTAAATGTTTGAAAGCAGTAGTCGTCTGAAAAGAAATGACAAAGTGGCTGCTTTGGTTAAAAACAAAACAAAACATAACTGCCACATATTTTATTTTTGTCAGAAATGCTGTCCAAGGGGGAGAAGTGAATTGTGTGGAAGGAAAACAAAACAGAAATCAAAGACATGGAGAAAAAGAAGGATAAGAAATCATCTGAGAATAGATGATAATAAATGAGTAGGAAGGCTGCTCTGTCATGAAGAGCTGCTTTAATGTGCTCTCTTCCTGCCTCTGTATATAAAAGCTTTTTTGTCAGACATGCTTGACTAAAATCACATGGAAATATCCTTAGCAGCAATTCACAGGACTAGCACTCATTTCCATCATGCAAGAGCCCGACCCAAAGGTTGTGTGCTGGTTTATAGTGACAGCCCCATCCTCACGTGCCTGGGAGCATCGGTGCAGCCCTGGTTCCTCTGCTCCACCTGCACCATCTGCTCCTGTGAGCACTGGAAACATGGGATGAAACCTCTAAAACTCCATGATTGTGTCAGAGGAGCTGGAAAAAAGGTGAAAAGAGGTGACGGTGGATGGAGGTGTTCAGAGAACCCAGCATGAGCCCTGCTGGGCTCCCAGTTGCCTGGGACGGTGGATCTGGGATGCTCTGGGACCAGGAGTGAGGTACCGGGAGCTGATGCATCTGCTGCTGAACGCTGTATTTTATCCTTCCTCATGTACATAGAGGGCCACCCCAGACCATAAACTGGACCACCTCAGACTGCACCCTGGCTGCTGAGGGCCACGTTATTCTCCCTCACCATGGCCCAAGAGAAGGACCAAGAGGTGGTGAAAGCAGCCTTCCCTTCCCCTTTCACCCTATGGGAAGGGCTGACAGTTTGGTATTGGCCCTACCTACCGCATAGTTTACTCTTCCTGCCCCCAGGAAGTTCCATCCCACTGACATATATCCACCCGTAGGCGTGTTGTCCTGGTTTGACTTTTTGTTTACTCAAAGTCTGCAAACCAATTAGATGGAGAGGACAATGTAAAGCAACAGAAATATCCTCAAGTCGCTTGCTGTGGATGCTGGGAAGGTCATCCCCCAAGCTCGGTAGCGCTTGGAAACGATGCCTGCCCTTCCTGCCACAGGATCAGCAGTTAATCTCTGCCAGATAAGTAGCGTGGCTTCTCAGCTGGAAAATCCAGCATTAAAGGCAGAGAAATAGATGATACCTAAGGAAGCTCTCGTTCGCTGGCCGATGGCTGACGGGAGCCATCCCTTTCCCTGCTCTGATGACTGGGGTCGTTGGCAGCTCTGCCAGCCCCAGGGAGCCCAGCGGTGCCCGGGAGGGGCTGAGTTTTCCTCCCCATGTGCAATCTGTGGTTTTCTCTCCTTGGCCATGTTCCCCACAGTGCCTGCAGTTACCTGCGGAAACCGAAAAGCACTGGTCTACGCAGGCGGCTGTCTCCATAGTCCCTGTGTAGACAAGCGGAGCCAGAGGGCTGATCCCCGGGCCCCAGCACACAGCCTTCCTTTCAGCACCTTCCCTTTACACAAAGACTAACTTATCCCACCTTTTCCCCCACCCCCTCTCTCTCCCTCTGTCTCCGCTCCCCGTAGCCCTCGCAATGAAAAGCTCTCCACGCGCAGGCTAATAAAAAGTCCTGTGCCACCTCCTCTCCCCCTCCCTTCCCATCCAGAACAGTGCTGCCAAAAAGAGGAAAAAAATAAGAAGGGGGGGTGGGGGGGGAAGAGAGTGAAGACTGGGGGGGAGTTAAACCTGGAACTCATTTAGCAAAAGGGACTTTAGTTAACAAGAAAGTTACCCATCATGAACTGCCGGTAACACCTCGAGTGATCCTAAATCCATTACCCAGAGACTTAGCCCTGGCTGAGTTTGATTTTATGAACTGTGAGGCTGCTATGTTGAAAGTCTGCAAATTGGACATAAATTGGGCTGCAGAAGGCTGGGGAGCTGAAAGGGTCGGGTTTTTTCTTGCTCTGGTGTCGTAACAGGCTTTGGCCACAGGCTCACACGCTCTGGTGAAGAAGCTGTTGATGAGATGCTCTCAAAGACAGCGTCTGGACCGTGCGTGAAAGCTCAGGAGACCTCGAGTCTGTGATTTTTGGCTCTGTTGCTGCATCACCTGTATGAGGATGGGGCAAGCTGCTGCACTTGCTGTGCCTCGTAATCCCTCCTTTGTACATTTGGTGAGCTTTCACACTTCTTATTCCCGTGCCGCCTTCACGTCCGCGCTTAGCTTTGTTTTCGTTGTAGTCTCCAGAGGGATGCGATACAGATCAAACTCTCGCAAAAGAAATTAGATTTGGTGGAATCCTGAAAGCTGCTTCAAGCATCCTTAGATCTGGGTACCAAGAGCATGGCAGGGTCGGTGCCTCGACAGGATGCTGCAGCTTTTGCTGCTCTCACAGAGGTGACGGGTGGCTTTGCACAAGATGCTGCAGCATGTGCAGCCTCAGAGCGTCATGTTCTCTCATCTATACCCTGAGCCTCGGATAACTCAGGCCACTTTCAAGATCTAGAAGCTTCAAACTAAATCTCAGCTAGTCTCACATCCTTGGATCATTTACCAGAAGCTGAGGTGGGGTACAACAAGGCACCTCAGAGGCAGGTGAATTTTGGTGGGAAGGAGAAAAGGTTTCAGGTGATTAGAAGCACAGGGAGGTCCTGATGCCACCACACTTTGTCTCATCTGTGGTATTCCTGAAATCTTAGAATTTGGGTCGTTTTTCGGTTCGTTATTCTGGTTTTGTTATTGTTATATCAACTCTCAGGGATTTATGCATGTGCTGGTGCTTTGTAACTGACGTAGCCTAAGGAAAATAAAGATGGCCCTGGAAGCAAAACTTGGATCTGACTTTAAGAGGCCTATTCCCAAGCAGAATTTCTGTTGCCATCACATTGCTAAGGGTGATGAACCGGCTGCAGCAGGAGGCAAATTGTGTTTGGTGTTTGTTCCGGTAATTTTGGAAGCCAGTGGGCAGCAAACACTCTCCTCTGCCCTTCCCAGCAGCCAAGCTGCTGCTGGCTTCTCATCTGCCTTCTGCCAGCTCTAGATTGAAAAGAATTTCTCCCTAGGCTATAGATGGTCATCTGCTTTCATTAGCAGGAGAAATATTATTTACACATAAAGTTGTATGAAAATATGATTTTTCATCTCAGTGACTGAACTAGGGTTTTTTTTTTTTTGTTATTATTATGACTTGGCTCAAACTGAATTTATGCCTTTGGATCCCTTAGTGAGATAGAAAGTAGAGACAGGAGTCAGAAAAAAAACCCTTTATTTTTCTCTGATTTAACCTTTCTTTTCACTGTCGATGTTTTAAAATGTAGGCAAGTGTTGAAACAGGTTAACATTGAAAAATCAAGTGCTTTCTTTTAAGAAATCATTCTACCAAAGGAAGATCACTGCAAACCTGCATTTTTCAATCAAATAAACTATTCCTTGAACCCAGCTCAGCATTAGACCTTCAAGACAATTGACTGAAGACCTGAGTTTGCAAAGCCATAAAATCCTTGGGTTTCTTTCTACCTGAGAACTACTTTTTAATCTTTAGATCAAGCATGTATTCAGATGCCTTTATGGGGAAAGCTTACCCACCACATCTCAGCACAGACCACTGAAAATTTGATTTAAAAGATTAGTTAATAAAATTCAGCAAGATACCTTTCCCTCTCTTAAGCCATTGAGCACCGGTTGGGACCAATTTTGGGTAGTCTTTTGGCCTGAGGTAGCACAGCACAGCACCTTCTCTGTTATTTGATAAGCGAAGGCAACCCTGTGGAACACGTGGCTAATTTTACCAGCAAGGTGGCAACAATTCAGGATGTGATACGTGAGGGCAAAGCACAGGCAGTTCATTTGGGTAATTTCTTAGCCTTCTGGCTTCTGCAATGTTTCTTTAGGGGGCACTGAATATGAGTGATTGAGTGAGAGAGAGTACGACAGAATTAGCACACACTGGATCTTTTGACCAAGGGGGGAAAAAGAAAAAAAAAAAAAGGAAAAAAAAAAAAAAGCCCAAAACAAAACAGTCTAATGTTGGTCTAGGGGCACGTTCCCTTAGGATTTGGGAAAGAAAAACACCAACCCATGTTAGTTTGGTGCACCTCGAGCAGAGCAGCGCATTCAATTAAAATCCATTTCAACGAAATAAAAAGACACTTAATCTTCGATCGAAAAATAACTCCAACCTAGCAGGCAGCCCCACCCCGTCCCGGGCTGCGGTGGCATTCCCAAGGCAAATTCCCCTTGCTGATACTGTAGGGCCAAATGAGCTTCTGAGAAATGGCTGGCAAATCCCTTTTGGAGCTTCCAGCGCTGCCTGGGAAGGTGCTTCTCAATGAAAGCTCACATGGGTACCTCCTCAGAGTCACCCCACGGTGCAGTGGAGAACTTTCCAGGTAGTTTGCACGAAGGGCGTGTTCGTGTTTTCCCTATAACCTAAATACACGTAAAATTGCTCTGCTTTTTTTACTGTTTTTCACTTTCCTTTTCCTTTTTTCTTTTTTTTTTTAACTAATTCTTTTTTTTTCTCAATCACTACGTTCCACTGTCTGCACAGAAAACTACTCTTTGTTTTCTCTGTGAAATACCAAGTAAAAGGAGAAATGATACCTAATTTTAACACCAGTATCTCACAAATGTCTATCTTGCAAACTTATGTCTATCTTACAAACTTTAGCGTGATCTGGTTGCCGCGCTGGGAAAATTCAAGCCCTGATTTTCAGCTCGACGCTTCCTTTGGCACCTGCCCCTCTGTAAGCTCATGTAGCGTTATCAAAGACATCCAGTGATATCTAATTACTAAGATGTCCTGCAAAAAGCTCCAGTCCCAAGGTTATGGTTTCTCTGTGGTGATAGCAGGCACACCTCCATCAGCCTTGGAACAGCTTGCTGGGGTCTCGGCAGTGGGAAGAGAAGCAGTGGATGGAGTGCAACCTCCCTTCTCCACCACCTTCCTGGACAACATGCTCTCCATGCCTGTGGCTTCAGGTGGTCAGGTTGCCCCGGTGTCCTTCATCCCCAGCTGACCTCCATGGACCCCTGAGACAGGGTTGTGAGCTGTTAGGGTTAGTGAGAGCCAAACGCAGTACTGCTTGGATTGCAACTCTGGGTCTAGTCCACAGAGGTCCTCTCTGAGCTGCTAAACTCTTCACTGAGCCCATCCCCAAATGTTTTCACTATTGTGTGAGATACAGCCTGTGGGCTTTTAGGGCTTAACTTCCAGAAAAGCTGAGCGTCCATGGTTCCTACTCACCCGAGACTGAAGCCACACAAATCATTTCTAAATGTGGCCTTAGCACCAGCTCCCCTGATCTCTGGAGTGTGCGATGGAGCTCAGAGGAGCAGAGCCCCAGCAACGCAGCCTCGCTGCTCAAAGCCACGTACTTTATTTTCACGCGGGTGACCCGTGCTTCTCTCCAGCTCCTCAGCCAGGGTCCTCCTCACATGCAAGCTCGAGTTCCCCGCTCGCTACCAGGAGGGCATAAAAAAAAGTATTTGAAGATAATTTATTCTTGCCGAGCAACAATACCAATAGTTAATCTCTTATATTAAAACCTTTAATGACTTAGGGGACCTATGAAGCCATCAGAGCCTGTTTAATGAGTGCCTGCTCTGACCTGCAGTTTTCAAAGCTTAAATCTCTAATAGAGCAGAAAAGAAATTCACAACAATTTCAGGGAGGAGGGGGGGGGAGAGGAGGCACTGTACTAAAATTTATGGAGCTGTTTGGTTTCCAGGACTCCTGTTCCTGCTGGGCAATGCTCTGATGATGTATTACGGTAACATGTCATCAGGGCAATGGAGCTTCATGATGCATTACAGCAATAAGTCGTTTGTAATACATCATTGGAGCAGCTGCTGCCCCAGATTGGGAGTCTCAAACAAAAATTAGGCAAGCAATTCAACACGCACCAAAGATGCTGTCTTCCTTTCTCTCCTCCCTTCCCTTCCTCCAGGTCCTTCTCTCCTTCTTGCTCCCGATCTCACCCTGCCAATAGCAATTTGCTGGTAATGTATTCACTCTGGCTCTCCCATGAAAATTCCTTTCTGGTGGAACCAATTGAGCACAATGCTCTGTGCCCCAGGAACTCACCGCGAGGAAGATGAGGATGACGGTAATGAATTAGATGTGTAATCCCTTCAGACTGGTAGCCCAGGTCCGACAGTGACTAGCACCAGATGTCTGAGGGGAGACGGCTCACGACGGTGAGTTGCAGGGTGTAGGGCAACGTAGGTCTTATTTCACTGTTACTAATTAAGAGTTAATAGTTAAGCCTCCCTTTAGTTGTGCCCTGGTTTTAGTTCTCATATTTGTGTTCTACTAACAATATTAACAATTCTTACTAATCCACGGAAATATCCAAAATAGCTTAATAAACTGGGGTAAGCTCTCAGCTCACGTAATGACTGATCTCAGAACTCTCTAGCAAAAGAGTCCATCACTTTTCTCACCTTTACTCGGCAGCTGAACGGGTTCTGTGCCAGAGCAGAGTTAGGAGATGAGTTACTGGAAGTGTCCAGGTAGCAGTGGCAGCCTTGATGGCACCCTGAGCTGTAGCCTTTCCAAGTTTTTCCCATCTATTCTGCTTCACTTGGCCTTTTACACATGTGGCAAACAGACCTCTGGAAGCTCATCAAATACACTGAAACCCCTTTATTTTTCAGCCTTGAAAACTCATTTCGCTCTGTTCCTCTTCTGCTGTTTTCTTTAGAGAGGGGGCCCAGGTGAAATGTTTCAGACCTGACTCTCGGTGTGTTCCCCAAGCTTGAAGGTGCTCGAGCTTGGCCGCGCAGCCCGGGCGATGTTTCAGTTCATGACAGAGGGAAAGAACAACTGGGACCAGATGTGGCCCCTGATAGGGTGCCTGGGTATTGGGGCTAGGATTAGGACTTTGCTCTAGATGCTCTGTGCCGTTCTCTTCAGTGGAGGATGGCTCCGGAGATAATATAATGTTCAGTGGGGAACCACTGGATATACCCTCCCTACTCGCACAATGCAGAGTTTGTTGTATTTCAAGGGATTGTTTTGATTTATTTTTTAATTTTTTTTTTTAAATTTTTTTTTTTTTCAGTACTCCTTTAGTGTCTAATGCCCTGCACTTATTAAATCACGCAGCACAGCGGAAAGAAAGAGAGGAAAATCACATCCATGGCTTGTTACAATGCATGAGGCATAACCAAGTGCTTCAAATCCCTGAGGGGATTACTTCGAAATCACCAGGCCACCTGGAGTTTCATTATGGCTCTTACAAACAGGCTTTTAGCAAGAAGGATGAGGTGGGGGGAGAAGGGGGTCTTCTATTTAAGCACTGAAAAGAGATAAAGTTCAGAGAGCCAAACAATGGCTTCCAATGGGCTCAGCCGAGTCAGCTGAGACCAGGGACTGGAAAGGATTAATCAGAGCGAAAAATGTCAGCTTACAACAAAATCTTTAGCAAAGTGTCCAAGCCACAGAGCTCAGCGGAGACCAGAGTTAGTCATTCTCTAATCACGTACTACTTTTTCCCTTGCTTAGTCTGTGAGTCAAGAGTTCGTGTCTGAATCCAAGTCGCCTTTGCTGTATCTCTGTCACAAGCTGCTCCTTGGCCCTTAAAGCCCCTCTGAAGGAGACACCTCCTCTTGCTCCCAAGTATTTCCTGGACCACCTCTGCCTCGTCTTGTGCTTTGGGTTGATTACGTAGTACGTACGTCTCCAGGAGCATATTGAGGTCCCTACCATTCTGTGGTTCTATACAGGGGACCTTATGAATGTTTACAAGTATCTGAAGGGTGGGGGTCAAGCAGAAGGGGCCAGGCTCTTTTCAGTGATGCCCTGGGATAGGAGGAGAGGTAACGGTAGCAAGGGGAAACGCAGGAAGTTCCACCTCAACGTGAGGAAAAACTTCTTCACTGTGAGAGTGACAGAGCCTGGCCCAGGCTGCCCAGAGAGGCTGTGTGAAAGTCTCCTTCTCTGGAGACTTTCAAGACCCATCTGGATCTGTTCTTGTGTGGGCTGCCCTGGGTGACCCTGCTCTGGCAGGGGGGTTGGACTCAATGATCTCCAGAGGTCCCTTCCAACCCCTACTGTTATGTGATTCTATATCACATCCTGGGAGCGGTCCTGCCGAGGATGGAGGAGTACGTTGCTTTAGTCTTTAGCAAACTCTCAGTGGTAAATTATAGCCCAGGTGCAGTGCTGGGAGGGTGGCCCTGCTCACTTGAAGGAAAGCCACAGTTCAGCACAGAGCTTTGAGGGGCAGGAGCATTCCAGATATTTTGGACTGATGCAAAACAAAGGTTCCATCACTTAAGTCAATCATGGATAGAATTTGCTTCAACATATGATTTTATTCCAGAAACAGCTATAATCCGTATGATAAACAAGATCCTGGTTCTTCTTGTTAAAAAACAGAGACAGAACAACACACTTTGTTCCCCCAAAAATTTCAGTCCAAATGCAAGACACATGTTGAGGTGCAGGCAGAAGCAAGGCAGATTGCTGCCCATGGTCAGGCAGAAAACAGCAGTTCTACTGCTCTTCTCCCTGTGGTCTTAGCACTTATATCTGCATCATGGTTTATACCATCTGCAAGACATCACTGCAGTAATATGCACAATGATTCTGAGCCTCTCATTTAAGTCCTGAAATTTGCTGTGACTCTTCTTTGAGTTCAGTGAAATAGTTTTGTCTGAAAGCAGCTTTTTGCACAGATCAAAACCCCAGCCTCGTTCTAGGTCAAATTATTTCTTTTCATCAACAGTGGGATGATCCTACTGATGTCCAAGTGCTTTATTCTGCTTTTGCCTAGAAAATAATTAAATTCCCTGCTTTTTCCTTAATAGCTCAGCTACGAATGGGACACAGAAAGCCCGCTAAACAAACAGCAGAGTCCTTTCACTGGAGGCCATCACAGCAAGGAGCTGGAGAACTTTCCACCCACAGCTCCTGGGGACCTGTTTCCAAAACATTGTAAGTACCTTGTGTTCACAAGGACCTTTTATAGCTCTGCTGTCCTGTGCAGCAGGGAGCTGAGGTTCCTGTAGCTGGTTAACGAGAAGCTTACTCACCATAGAACGCTTTCTGCAGGATTGTTTGCTGTGATATACTCAGTGGTGAAGATCTGAAATCCTTAATTCATTTTTACTCCAATAAGCGTGTTGGAGGCTCCATTAAATATGCAGAAGTTTGCACAATTAAGTGCTGCCAGGTTTTGATTGCACACCTCAAGGCACCTATCACTGCAGTCACAGTCTGGTAGATTTGTGCAACATCTACAATTAGGCATGAAAATGTAGCTAGTCACCTGCACACAATTGCTATGATTGCACATGAAATTATGATCATTAGGGAAGATATCTTTGCTTCTCTGAGCTTGGCTGGATTTCTGTGCTCCACTTAGAGAGGCCCAGGATTTCAAGACTGCCATGGGGAAAGTTGTACTTTTTGTCTGTAAGAGGTTCCCTGAATTCAAAATGATACTGATTTTTTTTTTTCAGTCTGAGACTACAAAAGCACATCAGTTGCTCAAGTGATGTCAATCTGTGCAAAATGCAATCTTAAGTTATTATTATGCACTAAATACATAATTTATTCATGCTCCAGAAATTTCTCACATAAATCTTTAAGGAAAAAGTGAAATGTTTTGCAAAATCACAATGAGCCTACATTAAGGAAACAAATAACTGGCTATGAGGATTGTCTTGAACGTCACTTTCGATTAGAGTTAATCCTAGGTGGTGAAGGAACGGGTGACGCATCTGTAAGATATGCTGGCCCTGTGCTCAGGCTTTTCAAGAATAATTCAGGATTTCCAGCTTAGGAGTTTCTCTGTAGGAATCTGTCCTGTAATAGACCTTAAAAAATGACTTGTAAATATGACTTATAAATATATACAGTACCTCTCATGTACTCTTTGTAAATAACCTGTCACTTTTACAGAGTATTTGCTGGCAGACCTAGGTAAGAAATCCTAAAAGGATAAGAGGGACTGTGTGTGGTATCTTCAGCTAGGGTATGGCAGCAAGATCATGCAGGGGAAAAAAATGTACTGAAGCTGAGGATCTAGATCTGGAGAGTGCATTTCTTCCTTCTCTCTCTGCATTGTTCCTTCCTAACCACTGGGGATTTTTATTCCCCTGTACTTTTAGTAACGTTGGTTGAAGTGGGGATTGCTGAACGGTGCCCTGGGAATGCTGGAGTCCTGTTATGCCTCTGATTTGCACCATTCCACCTCCTTGGAAAAGAGCATCATAGGTGTGAAACAGCACATTCTAGTCTGCTAACTCCCATCCCACAGGCAGGGGTCTGAGTCCAGGCAGGAGTATAGGAATTCAAATTTAGGGAACCCTAAGGTGACTAGAGTATCCTTTTTTATTCTATCTCAACCTTTATCATGTTATTGAGGATAAAAAGTATGCCATCAAACACCTTTCTTGTGGGTACTGGAATTAAAATCCCTCATCACAAGCTTTCAGCTGGATGCCAACTTGAAACTGTTAGAAAAAAAAACCCCAAAACAACCCTCACCTAAAAATCTACTTACGCATTTGTTCTGTGACTCTGTTAAAAAAGAACAGCTGAACAAATTATCAACATTTTGTGAGGATTAGGAAAATTGATACAGGCTGACTCACTGCATGCCTATATAACCCGAAGTAATGTTAAAACCCAGGAAATGAGACTGGGACTGGAATGGCTGAGAGAATTATTGTATTATTGTAGCATCCTATAATGCCAGATTATGGGACTCGGTTTTCCACTGCCTATTTACGCCCTTGTAAATATTAGAACATTCTTGCTCCAACCTGATCACCATTTATTCTTGTGATGCCTTGATGGTTCCTTCCAGGTGCTTTGTTACTCCGCAAAAGCACAACCTTCCTGAAATAATTAATTCAGTTTAAGCTGCATATGCAAACTATCAGGAGTGGATTAGAAATTAAACCATCATTACAGATGGTTATTAAGCGATATTTAATACAAAGCAATGGATACTAAGATCTTTTAGCCCTGCCAGGAAATGGAGGAGCTAGTAGATGTGGTCTTTGCATTGAAGAACTTCAAGGAGGGAGAAAAAATTCCAAAGTATCCACAAAAAAAGAATAGATTTACCAGTAAGGAGGGAGTGGATACTTTCTGTGTATTTACATCTGAAGGCAAGAAAACCCAATGCACAGGGTTAACTCGCTGTGTTTGCAGGGAGGGTATTTCTCTTTGTATCTTGTTCAAAGTAAGGAATTCTGCCCAGAATTTTCCTTCTATATATGTGCCTATACCAGAGGAGATAGAGCAGCCTTCAGTAAGCTTCTTTCTGGTGACACAGTTGTATTCAGTGTGAGCCAAGCTGCTGGAGAAGTCTCCCCTCGATGCCCGTCTTCAGTATCAGAGACTTTATTGTAATTAGAGAGGAATCTGAGCTGCAGAGCTCACTTTGGAGGCTGTGAATTCCCCCAGCTCTTTTTACATCTGGGATTTTTGACCCAGCTCGCTAAAATCTCAGCCTGCCTTCGCCTTGTTGGTGGAAGGAGCAGACACCACATCCCTCCTGCCCTATTCCCTGAGGCCAGGACTTTCATTTTAGCCTCAGTGCTGGGTGAATAATCGATAAAACCCTGCTACATCTTGCTGGGACACAGGAAGCCCAGGGCAGCCAGGCTGCAGTCAGCTGTTTCCCTGGCTTTGATCCCCCAGGAGCCCCCAGACCCCTCAGCCAGTGGCTCCACCAAGCCCTTTGTGGGCATTGTGCGTGGGGAAGGGATCACCTGTCAAAGTGAATGGCTGCAACCTTTCCCTGGCCATGGGAGGCCTTTTGATGCAGCGGGTGTTGATAATTAGGGCCTAATTGAGTGATTAACAGCCCCAGCAGCTCAAGTCTTTAAGGGTATGTGAGGAGCAGGGGCAGCTCCTAAGGTCCAAGCTTCTGAAGGTGCTTTTTTTTTTCCCAGCTCCATCAGCCCCAGCGGGATCATCAGCCTGTGGCTCCTGGTTGGGCTCTTTCTCCGATGGGGCTGTGCAAGATCTTCATCAGAAATGTGCAGAGCCAGCAAAATCATGGAAGGTGATTACGTTTTTCTCCCGAGTGCTATAATCACTTTCTCTAAACCTCTATTGATAATAACTGTTGCAGGAATAGGCTCCCATTTGCCAAGACACATGGTCTCTGCAGGCAATGAAAATCTGTCTAGATAGACTGAACTTAATTAACTGAGTTTGAAGAGCCTATTAAGGCAATATTAAAAGAAGCCTATCTCAGCAGGCCATCACAGTGGGGAGACACAGCAGAGCTTTCAATTTAAGACTTATTGCAAAGATATCCTGCTGCCCAGCTCCATGGTCTGCCTGGGAGCTGTTTAATAGACAGCTTGGGAGCGGGGTAAAAGGGCTTACAAAGAGAGCTGGGTAAGTGCTGGGTATATCAAAGGAAATCAACCTGTAATATATTATATGCTCACTTTGTGGATTGAGGGGGGGGGAAATGTATATAAATGGGGAGGTTACTCAGCACTGAGTGAAACAAATGACATATTAAAAAAGTTTGAAATAGGATTTAGGGAACAACAAAGATAAGCTTTTCCTGAATAACTTCAGTGTAGTGCAGTAGTAGTAAGTAGCTTCTTGGTAAAAAGTGCAAACCCTCACATAAAATCAAAGATGTGCTTCCTGCATCTCGTGCTTCCCTTTCTTCTTCCTCCCGAGAACATAAGTTAGTGCCTGGTTTTGGATCCCTCTTTACATCTCAAGAAAAATAAGTGTTGTCACCAGTCTGAATGTCATTAGTGGGTTATGTTCCCGTCTCTAGGAGAGTAAAACAAAGATAAAAAGTTGTCTATTGCCTGACTGATGAATAAGGAGCTCTGTCCTGCAAACAGAGGCTCCCTCAAGCCACTCTTTATTAGGAGCTGTTGCATTGCAAAACTCCAGTAAAAATAACAAAACAAGCAAGCAAAAAAAAGTTTTGATTTTTGCCTTACTCAGTACAACCTGCAATTGAACGATAGGAGGGTTTAAATGTAACACCGTCGCTGGCAATAATTGCTATTTTTTATAGAGCATTTTCTCAATTTTGAGGGCTGCCCGAACCATACATGCGGCGTTGTGACATCAGTATTTGCAATTAATTGAATGGTATGGACTTGAAGGGAATGGGAGTTAAGACCTTTAGACCCAGGGGAATGCTACTGGCCAGCCCAAGGCCCAGCCCTTGGCATCAGTGGACTGTGTTCAAGTGTTAAGATGGGGACCTCAGTTTTAGTTCTGATAGTTGTAAAAAGGAGCTTGAAAATGTGACCTGAGTTGACTCAGTAAGGGGGTGAATATTGTCATGATATAAAATCCCAGAGGTTTTAACCTAATAAATTGTCTGTTTAGGGGGGTTGGCGTCGTAGTGGAAGAGCTGTCTCCATCTGGGGCTGAATAGCCTGACCCATTCACTGACAAGTAGGTGGATACTTATGGTTTGAATAGATGTTCACCCCAGCATCTGCCATGATACTGCTCAGGACATGTACTGAGCCTAAAAGATGTGGCTCATCTCATTCTTGAATGTCTATGGAGACTCTGTAAGAAAAGTCGAAGTGCTATTCTCTTTAGAAACTTGGAAAAACTAATTCTTGTAATTCACTGAAGTCATCTTTGGATGGGGCTGATGGATGATAACTGTTTCAGCCCCATCAACCCCTACAGCTCCTCGGTTCTTGTTGGAGCAGCAGCTGCCTGGGCAGAAGGGAATAACTGCCCCCATTTGCCCTGCAAATAAAAGGCAAGAAATTCAGCTTCCCAGATTACATTTCTTAGGCTGACAAATTTTTTTTTTAATATTATATTTTTCTGCATGAGAGGGAAATAAAAAGGCAGTCTTCTCCATGTGCCAAAGTCTACCACCTTTGCTTACGATGCATTCGAGAACCTCAAGGGAACACAGCTTCCTCGGGGGGGAAGCTGTGGTGTGAGCAACACCAGCAAAAGCTGCTCAGCCTGGCTCGATAGAGAGCAAGCACTTCCAGAGAGCCTAGACTCTTATATTCCCAATTAGAACAAACCCAAAATTACTATTTGCATGAATAATGTACCATGTATGTGTTTACGCTGCAGTTGTTCCTAATGTTTTATTTTTATACTAAATAACAAGGAGCTGTAAAGCCCAGAATCCTTAGCCAGGTTATTGCAGTAGCTGAATTAAAAATAGAAGATCCTGCTGAAGAATGTCTATTCAGTGCAGCCGAAGTATAATTGTGTGTGGCTTCAGTTTGTTTGGCATAGGAAAACCTGGTGTAACTTGAGAATTCATTACCAGAAAAGTACAGGACTCCTGCCATCTTCTAAGGGCCTTCTTTCAGCTTTAAATGCAAAATTGACAAGGATAGTCTTAAAGAAATGACAGGAAAATCTCAGAAGATAACAAAACTGAGCAGGGAAATTAATTAAAGCCTTGGGTTCTCTAATCCACGGTGATTGATACCTTTTAGTTCCATGATCTTTGGTTTCCACTGGAGTTGATAAACTACCAAATGTGGCTTCTCTGCCTTAAATCAATACCAAAAAATCTTAGTTGGCCTTGCTGGCCTATCTGTCATCTCGGTTTTAGCTGAAGGTTAAACATAATACTTATTAGCTGCAAAAGCAAGATAAAACCGGGGAACAAAAAGAAAAAAGAGTCTATTTGAGTTTCTTTTTACTTTTAAATCTGTTATGCCCAGAAGAAGACGGTGTGACCAGCGTTTGAGATGCTAATCATTTTCATCACGTTGCCAAAGACAAGAGATTTAATGAGGGCTTGCCAAATTTTTAAGAACATCCACCCATTAAATGTCAGTTTTTCTTTTAATGTATCCTGGGTCTGACAGCACCAATTAGTTGCTGCTTTAGAAACTCTTGAGTGCCTGCTGGAGGGAAGGCAGTTCATATAAACCATGCAGGCATATGGAGAGGGATGCACGTTGCTGGGTTCGTTTCTTGCTGACGTGGAAACTGAGTCATGGAGAAGGGGAATCCTCTTCAGTTGGGGCCTGACCTCTTCCAGGCACAAGAGCACAGCTGCTTAGCTGCAAAACAACAACAACAACAAAATCAGTACAGGCATGAAACAATTTACGTGCGCTGCATTGCAAGCGTCATTCGCTGATCTTTCAGACTCCTAATTTGCTGCATAAATTGTTATTGATCAGTTGTCTTTAAATGGGGTTTGCAGGATCGAGGTGTTTCCACACCTGAAATAGAAACACCCTGTAGCTTCTTTTGCTGTGAACATTGTTCACCGTGAACACACCTTTACCTGGTTTCAGCCTTCAGCGCTGGGTGCGCACAATTAGAGTGTAAAAGGTGGTGGGCTTGCAGGGCTGCTCCTGAATCTCTGAACACTTGTCATTGTGAGCTGAGTTTCTGTTTCGTTTCTTTTCAATGTGCCGTCTCCTTTTTGGGGGAAAGCAGGAAAAAAAGCCACAACAAACCCCAAACTGACTGTGCCTTCCTGTGTTTTTGCTCCACGCTCCCCATCCTCCATTTAGCTGCAGTCTATTTTCCTTCACACTTACTTGACATCATGGAAATTCAATTGATGCCTAATAAATTTATTATGGTATATGGGGGAGATGTAGGTGTTTCTGCCTTTAGAGCATAAGATGGCTTTCCCAGTTCAGCTCGCAGAAGCAGCACTGCAGCAAACCCAGCTCCTCTGCCTTCCCAGCTCGATGCGGAGCAGGAGTTAGGAAGCCAGCCTCGAACTTACATCTTACGTAGCTGGCGTAGCTTAACACTGCTCTGGCTTCTTGAAGAGCTGTTGCTCATTAATATTGAGATTGCTGTTCCTTAGTAATTATTCCTCCCAGATCCCTTCACAGGAGGAGAGCTTGCTAGTTTGGAAAACGAACATGTCATGATGAGCTACCCTCGTGTAAATATAGCTTCTCTTTTTTTTTTTTATTGTATGAAATAAGCCCATAATTCAGATGTACATTGTGTTTATTTTTGAACATGGGTTTTTGTCAGGGAACGTGCAGCTCGACCTTACACTCAACAGGAAAATGTTTATCCAAAGAGTTAATGCAGATGAGTAATCCGGGACGCTCCTGCCAGTTCTCGGGTGGTGGGATTCCCGTAAACAGCTAGACACTTTGAACTTATGGGGTTTACTTTATGTCATACTCCAACCACTAAAACAACACACCACCATGGAGCTCTTCCTTGTTAAACCATACACAGATTAAGCCATGGAAACTTAGGCTGAGCTATCATTTTGGGGGACCTTCTGTTCATCATCACGTCCTCTTTAATTCACTCTGTCTTGAGGCAGGCAGTGAAGTGTCATTTGTGTAGTATGGTGGTTTATTACACCACTAGTAAAGCTGTCCTGGGTCTGTGTAATACCTGTGGAGATGTAAAAGGCGTAACTGAAGACATGTGAAAAATGAGGGAGAATGGACCTTGGGACTGACATTTGCGTGCGTAAATTTCCTCCTGGTTCCTTTTACTGGAAATTTAATCTTGGGCTATTCCTTATCTCCCTGCTTCCAGTTCCTCCCCACCTCAAGTGCCTGCTCTGAGGGACCAGGTACTGGGCTTGGTGGGATCACTGCTCTGACCTGACACAGTAATTTCAATGTCCATCCAGAGCAGCATTCACCCTTTTTTTTAGCTGTTCATATCAATTTTCAGTCCTGCCCGAAACTCAGTTTTAAAAAGTCATTTAATGAAACCATGTTCGTTTGTTGCAGGATATACTTAACATGTGCAATTAATATTTTCTCTTGTATCTAATTTTCAAGCTGGTCCTAAAAAAGCTCAGTTCTGCCCAGTTGTTAGTGCTAATCATGGATATGGACTTGATATGGGAACTGTATCAATAAGATTCTTGCAGATTTTCTGTGCATGTTATGCAGCTCAAATACTCTTGGATAATTGCTCAATATTAATACCATGTGGAGCTATTAGACTGAGGTATCCAAGAAATAATAAGAGTAATATGCATCACATGTTAAGGACATTACATAATCATTCTATTACACTGGCATGAGTCACTGTTAAAGTGCCCTGTATATCTTTCAGGGTGGATTAAGGATACAAGCCACTGGGTATTGTGAACGCTGATACAATGCTCCATAATGTCTCTAAAATGTGCAATGTCCTTTGAAAACAACGATGAAAAATAGCCATTTGTCATACGCAGTAAATAACTTGGTCACTGGGGAGGTCAAGAGCTAAAGGCTCCCATCCAGGTTGTGGATTAACGACCTGCAAAATGCCAGTTTAAAAATAGGCTCTTCTTCCACTTAAAGACATGCAATAATGAAGCATCTCCTACCATTCCTTAGCCAAGTTTCGGAGAGAAAAATGGGGTTTACACTGGATACAGGGAGCTGAGTTAAGCAGTGATATAATGAACACTATGTAAATCAAGGGCTAGTGGCACTACACCCTGTTTCTTATGTTGTCAGGATGTGGCACGCAGGACCAGAAACATCCCAGAGTCATTCCCTGTGTCAGAAACAATTGTGAGTGAAAAGGCTGAGATGCTCGTACTTGCTCATGATGTGTTTACGTTGGTCCAGCATCTGATGACAAGTCGTAAATGTCCCTACAGTGGACAAATTTCCATTGCAGAAGGGGAATATTTATTATGAGATTAAAAGTTATAGAATAGTGAAAGGGAAGGCAGAAAACCAACCTGTCCTGCGCTGGGAGGATCGATGAGGTGACTTAGTCCTTCATGCTTTGTGTTGTAATGTCCTTATATGTACGCCCACGACTAATGGACTGGGCTGGGCTGCTTAGAGTAATTTTTCAGAGAATTTGGTGCCTTCAAGTTTGCCAAGATGGTTTTGCAATATGTTAGGAGGCCCTGAATTTAAAAAATAAAAAAAAAAAAACCCAAACCCCGTTCTAGCTCTGCTTCTTTTGCACATCTTTCTAATGAGGCCAGAAGCTGTGATTAAAGAGGCTAGTTTGTGCCTCAAATAGGTGAAAGTGGAGGCAAACTGTGAGCAGAGCTCTAAAGAGATCTCCTTTAATATAAAGTGACTAAAGGATGAAGCAGATTGTGGCTTACATGGCCCTGCAGAGATGTGTGTCTGTCTCACCTAACTGGGCTGGTAGTTCGGGAATCTTCATACCATGAAGCATGGCTCAAGAACGTTCAGTAACTGTGAGATGGTACCAGATATTTTGAATCCATGGTCATCTGTAGAGACAGGAGCTCCTGCATGTTGACTATCCAGAATCAGAGCATTTTCTTCAGCTGGAGCAATAGACCCTGTCCTTCTACAAGGTTGTTTTTTGTTCCTTTTTGCCCTTGTGTTCCTGTTTCCTTCAAACCAAGCAAAAAAAAAAAAACTTAAGGTGGAGAACTGTCTAGCAGACCAAGCTTTTGCTGCTTTCTTACCCTGCATAGTACAGGACAGATGCTCGGTTTTTCAGCCTGCAAAGAACAAAGCTTCCTCCTGGCTTCTTTATTTTAAACAGGAGAGGCCACCCACAGCTCCAAACATGCCTACCGAGAGGAAAAATAAATGGCTGAGCTCCTGGCCAGACACGTATGCGCAGAGCGTATCTGCAAGAAGGAACTGTTTGGAAAGAAACATTCCCATCCCACCCAGGTGCTGCCATTGGATGAGTCTGGGGGCATCGGCAGAAGGGGAATGGAATGGGAGAGTGTGCTGGGGTGGTAGGCAACCATAAATCACCCCCACCCAAGCAGGAGCGAGGGGGAGCGCTCGGCACACCAGACCTGTACAGATGTTGGAGAAGGTGACTTGGGAAGCTTTCAACACGGGGATGCCAGCTCTCTTGTTTCACAGAAAGGCAAAAGCCAGCAGTGCTTTACTGGCTTGTGGCCATAGTATCCAGTAAAGATCCCACCACCAGCCTGAACCAGCAGGAGGTTTCTCTTCTAACCTACACCACTAAAGGGAAGTTGAACCTTTTGCAGGGATCGGAGAGTTTGGCTTGTAGTGGTTACCTTCTTCAGGGTGCTTTTGGGTGGTTAAGGAGTTGTCATAGGCATCATGGGGAGGTATAAGCATCTGCTTCAGCACCACTTGGTGACACTGCTGGCGTGGAAGACATCTCCTCTCCGAGGCCTGTGGAAACTGCTCCTCTGTGAAACAGAAGAAGGAATGAAGTGGAGGAGCCAAATGTTTATTGTTTCCACCCAGTTAGCTCCTTCTTGCATGTCCCCTTCTCGGCTCGAGCAGAGGTAATCTGTGAGCTCTGCCTGCCTGTAATGCAGTTTGTCATTTTGAGGCTAATTGCCCCTCCGAGTGGTTTGTTTTATTTTACATAATCACTTTAAAACATGTAGAGTACACGAGGCAGATGTTGGATTTGGAGGGTTCCCATGCCTGGTGGTGGAAAGTGCCTTCCTAATACAGCAAGGAACAAGAATCGGAGCAGGCTCCCTCTGAAGATGGTGTTGGCTTCCCAAGTCAGCTGAAATTTGAGAATCACGTTCAGAATTGTGAAATGCATTTTTTAAAGACTCTGTTTTCGTGCCTTGCTTCTCTATACAGACTAAAAAAAAAAAATTGCTTTTCCTTTCAATGGAACATTGAGACCCACCTACAAAATGTCAGAAGGCCTGAGATGAGGTCAGTAGAGCTGGCAGCACAGACATCACCTTGCTGCCTCTAACATCATGGCTTGTTTTTCCTTTTGCTGAATATTCAACCAGAGGTAAAGTTTGTATCTGAGATTTGAGAGCAAAATTGCAACACTTAAACATTCACCTAACTGCAGGTGGGAATTACTCAAACAACTCGAGTGTTTTCATTTATTAGATGTGCGTATTGCGCTGTGTGATGTTTGTAGTGATTTTAACCTGTCTGTTGTTAAAGGCTCCCACAAAACACAGCTCCTGCACTAGGTTAAACTGGTGGAGAGCTGAAGAGGGCAGTGGAGCGATGTCAAAGCAGGTCAGCTGCAGACAGACCTGGGAACGCTGAAGATGTGCACAATTTACGCTGACCCAGGGTAGGCTTTGCACAGAAACAGGTTAATAGCAACGGGACAAGGAAGACGAGGTGTGCGTGTTTTGGTTAATTAATCTGGCCAATAACATAGAAACATAGAATTGTCAGGGTTGGAAGGGACCTTAAAGCTCACCCAGTTCCAACCCCCCTGCCATGGGCAGGGACACTTCCCACCAGAGCAGGTTGCTCAGAGCCCCATCCAGCCTGATTTTAATGTATGAAAGTGAGCCCTGGAGATGATCTGGAACCAGTTCCCAGAGGAGTGAGTGTCTCTGGGGAAGCGGGTGCAGGGGCTGAGGTGATGGGCATCTCCTCACATTCACCTCTGCCAACACCCCGTGCCCGGGCTGTTTGTTTTCCCTTTCATTCCTCTCTCTTCATATCCCGGGAGAAGCGAGGGCTGCGTTTCAGCGTTTCATCCCTAGCGTGAGCTCCTGTGTAGTTAACTGGCAGCCTGATAGCAGCTCGATGCCAGAGAGCAGTAGGTTGTTCCCTGCTCTCAGAAAGCTCCCTTTATTTTACCCTTAGAAGTGACAGCTAACGCGGGCACGGCTCACTCGCATTGTCGTTTAAAAATAAAATCAAATATGAAAAAATAAAATAAAAAAAATAGATGAAAAAAACCTTGATTGAAGATCAGGTCTTGATGGGTTTAATAAGTTACAATTAAAGCCATGTGAAAATGCAAGGGAGTGCAGCTCAGCGAAACGTGGCAGGCATAGGTGGTGAGCGAGGTCCGTGTTATTCGTGCTCAGATGAGGCGGCCGGGCAGTGTTCAGGCTCAAACTAATGAAAACCTTAATGCAAACCTTGAGCTCCAGTGGCTTAGTTTCATCCAAACCATATTTTGCATGCGTGTTTTCCACCGTGACTTCCCGATCCAGCCCGGTTTGAACGTGAACCCCAGCGAGGCTGTTCGAAGTCGAGCTCGAGGTGTTGGGGGAAAAAACCAGCTCCAAGCTGCAATGCAAATAGGAGAAAAAGAAAAGTTAGTGTGCATGGAAGTTGTTCCATGCATTTCTGCATCAGAATTTCACCCAGCATGGAGTGGTCTCCTGCTTTAACACGATTCTCTTCTTAAATCCAAACCACAGCCCCGTACCAGCTGCTAGGAAAAAAAATAACTCTGGCCCAGCTGAAAACGGGACAAATGGAGAAGGGAAAAAAAAAAAAAAACCTTTGGATTTTGGGTATCTGTCAGTGAGTTCCTGTTTACAGAATGTTTTCTAAAATCCCACTCTTTTTAGCATGGAAAGTAGTTATATAGGAAGTAATTTTGTTTGTTTTCACTGTGTTTATTTGTTTTCACTGTGTTTGTTTTCACTGTGTTTAGTTTTCACTGTATTTATTTGGTTTTGCTGTGTTTATTTATTTTTCACTGAGTTTATTTGTTTTCATTATGTATATTTATTTTTCACGGTGTTTGTTTTCACCGTGTTTATTTGTTTTCACCGTGTTTATTTGTTTTC